>JAGKTI010000456.1:47017-93356 GCA_018397915.1 Birgus latro
GCGCGCACGTTACCACTGAGCCAAAGAGAGGATCCCCACTTTGCCTCCGGGCAACGCAGGCTTTCATACACCCCATCACAACCGGACCAACACCAAGGAGGCAATCCGGGGAAATTACTCTCCGGCCGCAGCAGCCATCGCCAGACTGGTAAGATTTGCTCTCAAGCAGTCCCACATAGGCCCTCGGCAGATCCTGCTGGACCTGTAAGAAGAGGAGGAACGACCTCCGGTCTTCCCAGTCCTACGGTACCCCAGGGGAGAACATCCACCGGATTTGCTGCAGAGGGAGCGACCGCCGGTTCTTCCTCTTCTACAACCCACGTTCAGGAGTGGAGGCATGCGTATGTTCGCCGGACTAGCTGCTGTGAGAGCGTCCACTGGACCTATCCTGCCCATCCCAGGGAAGGGAGCAGACCTTTGGTAGCGTCTGCTGGACTTGCCATAGTGGAGGCACCCCCTGGGTACTCCATGGCTGCAACTCTTCCCCAGCAGCAGGAGCGTGGTAGCATCTGCCGGACCTGCCCAGCTGACAGCATCTGCTGGACCTCTCCCTCCTGCCACTCCCGGGACGAGTGGTGCCCTGGTAACATCTGCCGGACTTACTGGGTGGAAGGAGCATCTGCTGGATCTCCTTCCTCCACTCCCCAACCCGGGAGCCTGGGCAACGTCCGCCGGACTTGCCAGGCCGGAGGAGCTTCCTCGGAATCTCCTCCTTCATCCCTGGTGTGGAGTTCTGGTAGCGTCCGTCGGACCTGCCAAGTAGAGGGAGCAAGCACCAGTTCTCCCTCCTCCACTAGGCTGGAGGCTCCCGTAGAGAAGCCAGTCTCTGGCTCGGCCCACCTCTTCTGTGGCCAAGTGAGACATTCCTCCTCCTCCCCCCATACTACCTAGGGTGGAGACTGCTCCACAGCAGGTATGTCATGGCAGGATGTGTGGAGTAGACCAGTTGTGGGCATCCTGTTGATCCAGCCATCCCCTCTACAGGCCCAGACGCTGATGGACTCACAGGGACGCCATGGCTGCAGACAACCCCTGATGGCCTCCTCTCCCTAGCCAGACCCGCAGCCCCCAGTCACAGAGGGGCATGCCGCCAACCTTGGGCTCCACCCAGCCCGAGGCCACCCACTACACCCCTACTACGTCCCGAGGCGGGAGTAGGGCCGCCTGCCTCATGGCCCTGTTTGGCCCCAGCCCTGAGGGCCCAACAACTCCCGAGGCTGCCTCCCAGAGGACCCAGAGAGGACCTCCCTCTACACCACTTCACTGCCCACATCAGGAGGCAGCAACGCACCACCCGGACGGCCTCCCCTCTACACCAGGCCGCCACCTGAACCTTACGGAATAAACCCGGACCCATGAGTGTCACTGTCCCCTGTTACAAGTCCCCACCAGAACCGTGAGTGTTACTGTCCCCCTGCAGTAAACCCCCCTCTCAGTGAAGTATCCCCCATGTAACGCTCTCTCTCCTGCGTAAACCACTGTCTATCCCCCTTGTTGTGACGATCGCCCCCAGTGACCAATACACTCCTGTTAGTGAACCTAGTGACTCACGACCCCCCTGTGACTCCCAGTGTGCTCCTATGAACAGGAAGGTTCAGTGCTCCCCAGTGTCGCAAGTGAATTATACAAGAGGCCCAGAAACGCCGGACAAATATTGAACAGTGTGTGTTGCCCTAGTCGGGACTTACAGTGTGTGTTGCCCTAAGTTGTACCGTAAGGGATTCTGTAAGTGTAACAGGTGATATTCTATACTGTATTGTGTCAGTCAGTTTATGTTAATATACGTGTAATATTGGTTTGCCTGTGCTTTTGCCCTGTTCCTTTTGTATATGTTCTGGCCTGGTCTTGAAATAAAGAATCCAAGGCTTGTACCTGTGTCTTAGGGAGCAAGAAGTCGCGCTGTAAAACACAGAGCATAACACTGGTGGCAAGCAGTGGTTCTCGATTTGGCTTTTTAAAAAGAAGGCCAAGGAACAAAAAAGGAAAGTATCAAAATGGCTGCCAAAACATACGTACCCATACCTAGATTTGACCCCGACCAATATGATATCGACACACATGTGTATGATCGAACCCCTACTGGACATAGGCTTTGAACATGACAAACAAAAAATAGCAGTAACCCTACCACACCTAGCCAAAATAGTCTCTCGCATCACTGCAAAAATTGTCCGTGGACTAACTTGGGCCCAATTCAGGCTGATCGTAACCCTAGCCATCGCCCCACCACTAGGGAAGGTCGTTGCCCTGTCACAATTTGACACCCTCACCTATGACAATAACCTAGGTGACACCCTCATCCAGGTCAAGTGGCTCATCACCACCACATATCCGGGAGCAGACACAGCTATCCGGACATACATACCTTTAATACTCTCATCAGGATCCTTCCCAGCAATGTTAAGGAGCATTTCAGCATCCACAACTCCTTGGGAGATAATCAAGATATCCAAATGGTGCGCCGCCTCCTCGCCACCTGCCCCAATCCCCAGCACATCGGGGCAGTCAGCCGAGTTCCAACCCACAAGCCTCTCCAACACAAGCCCCTGGCGACTGCCAACCACACAATGCCTTCAACACCACCTCCTATCCAAAGGGCCCTCCCCAACAAACGGTGCCCAAACCAGAAAGACAACAACAACTTATTTTCTATCAACCCATGGGAATTTTCAGCGTGTAACAGCAGATGCCCTGTTCACAACATACGTGAACAACTGAAGGCTTCCAGATGCAGAACTAACAACCCGGGGCAACACAAAGTCTCCTCCACAGACGAAGAGAATCACGATGAAGATGCCCCCACCACGGACTACTCTGACTCCGGGGAACCGGAGCCCAGTGAGGAGCACACCCCCACCCACCTGGATTTTTTTGGCCTGCCCCCGCACCTCCTCATGGTGGCGGGGGCCACATCACAGAAATACTGCCCCCAGTCTACGACAAAATGAGGCTGAATGGGGTAAAAGTGAGGCTTCTAGTCGATATGGGAGCTGCCAGATCTTGCCTCTACCACCACCTCTACTCCCGTCAAGCCTCGACCTTCTGCCCCCTACTCCCCACCACCGCCCACCTCGTAGACACGGGGGACGAGCCCCTTCCTATCCGTGGGGAGACCAAGATGCTAAGCGTTGAAACCCACCAAAACGTCTCCACCCACCACCAGTTCATAGTCTTCAACTCCACCTGCCATGCATGCGAAGGCTACTTGGGCCTGGAGCTCCTCCAGAAACTCCACACTAGCATAGATTGCTACAAACGACGCCTCCACTCAAGAAAGCACCAGACCCACCCAACCCACCACTATGCACGTGCTCCACCATCAACGCCACCCACCATCCCACCCAACCCAGCACGCTCCCCCTCATCCCACTCACAACTCCCAAACCCCTCCCAACCCTCGGCCCACCACTTTCTCCACTACCATCGCCTCCACCCTCACCATCCCCATCCGACACAGGGCCTGGCTCCACCTCCACTGCCCCACCGGAAACTCCGTCCTATTCTCCCCAACCCCACTAACAGGAGTAGCCGCCACCTGCCTCCAATTCCTCACATTCCTACCTCCCAATATAGCAGTAGTACGAATTGCCAACCTCTCTACCACCCCCCCCTTCCCTCCCTAAAGGCCTAGTAGTCGGGAACATGGAGGAAGCAGAACCATGTTCCGACCCCCCCCGACCCCCACGAACACCCTACCCCCAATTCCCAACCACCTCGACCAACAGCAAGCCGACACCCTCCAACATCTTCTCTTGGACTGTCAGGACATATTCTCAATGGGACCCACAGACATCGGCCACACAACACACCTGTCCCACGAGATTCACACTACACGGCCGCCTATCCGCCAACCATCAAGGTGAAAAACCCTAACTAACGGGCAGAAGACTGGCAGATCCAGGACATGCTAAATGCCGGTGTAATTTCGCCATCTACCAGCCCTTGGTCATCCCCAGGCATCTTAGTAAAAAAAAAAAAAAATAAATAAATAAATGGCACCACGCATTTCTGCGTTGATTATGGGCGGCTAAATGACGTCATCACCAAAGATGCCACACCCCTCCCCAGAATAGATCTATCTATCTATCTATCTATTGCCAGACGCCTCAATCCCGAACGGGGTGGCCACAAACAAATCGCCTCCATGTCACTCTGTCCCCTGCCATTTCACTACCACGCTCCCAACTCACACCCCCCTCTCTCATATACCTCTCCACTCCATCCCTCCATCTCATCCTCGGCCTCCCCCTCCCTCTCGCCCCCTCCACCTCACTCACATACACTCTCCTCGTCAATCTTTCACTCTCCATCCTCTCCAGAATAGATGACTCCCTCAATTCCCTATACGGAGCATCATGGTTTTCCACTCTCGACCTCCAGTCGGGATATTGGCAAGTACCCGCCCACTCCGAAGACGAGGGCAAGATCGCATTTTCCAAAAGCAACGGCAAGCACTATGAATTTAGTGTGCTTCCTTTCGCCCTCTGCAATGCCCCAGCTACCTTTTCCCGCCTCATAGAATCAGTACTCAACGACCTCACATGGGAAATATGCCTAGCATATTCAGACGACGTTATCGTATTCAGCCAAACCTGGGCTGCCCACCTCCACTGCCTTAAACAGGTATTCCTGAGAATACGACAAGCGGGACTCAAACTCAAACCATCCAAATGCGTCCTTGCCCAACGCTCCGTCTCCTTTCTCGGGCACACCATCTCCGAGAAAGGCATCTCACCAGACCCTGAAAAACTAAGGACCATCGCGGACATCCCCATCCCCCGAGACGTGCATGAAATCCGTGCATTCATTGGCCTCACCTCCTACTACAGGCATCCAAACCCTCAAGAACAAACTAGTCACCGCCCCAGTTGTCGCATTCCCCAATTATTCCTTGCCCTTCTGTCTATACACAGACGTCTCTCTCGTGGCAATCGGGGCCGTCCTTGCCCAAATACAAGACGGACGGGAACATATCATCGCCTGTGCCAGCCGGACCCTCAACCAGGCAGAAAAAAAATACACAGCCACAAAACGAGAATACCTGGGAATCATCTGGGAGCTGGAATATTTCCAGGCCTACCTGACCGGAACCCACGTCACCATTATTACAGACCATCAGTTACTCCAGCGGCTACGTCAGTCAGAAACAAACAACACCCATGTCATCAGTTGGAGAAAGACCCTAGAAGAATTCAACTTCGACATACCCTACTGGCTAGACAAGCTCCACACTAGTGCAAACGCACTCTCCAGACTGCCTATCAATGCTATCAACAGCGTCCCAACCCTCTTACAACAATGGCAAGACAGAAACTGAAATACAGGAGTTAGGGGTTGGAGCCACCAACCACACGGCGAGCAGAGCAGACACCAGCTCCCCCAACCCCCCCCCAGATCACCGGGAGATTACTGCCAGCGCAGCGTGGCTGGGAGCAGGAACGACCTACCTGTTCAACTTCCCGGCGCCCCTCTTGTGCTCAGGTCAGGGCCCGGAAAGGTGGCAGTCGCTGGCACCTTGTCTCCGGCCGGAGTACAGCTCTGCAGGTAAGGGGTGGAGTTTACAACTCCACACAGCGCCACGGTACTGACAATTGTCGTACCGGGTACGGGGCAGAATTGACCATTGTCCGTTCCCCATCTGTCTCCCCGCCACAGGGCCCCAACACGGACGCGTGTCGGCCAGTCTCCTGTAGGCGTTCCCCCAAGAGCGGCACCGCGGTACCGGCCACGAGCCGTACCGGGCATGAGGCAGGATTGGCCATAGTTCGTCCCTTAGCTGCTAGTGACCAAAGCTCGTTGATACAGGCCATAGCCGTCCCAGAGCTCACCTCCTCGGCGTTAGCCACGAGCCACGCCCAGCCTAACACAGTGCAGGCCACAAGCTGCCAGGGAAATAGGCCCAACACAGTGCAGGCCACAAGCCACCAGGAAAATAGACCCAACACAGTGCAGGCCACAAGCCGCCAGGAAACCAGGTCTAACACAGAGCAGGCCACGAGCCGCCAGGGAAGTAGACCCGACACAGTGCAGGCCACAAGCCGCCAGGAAACCAGGTCTAACACAGTTCAGGCCACAAGCCACCAGGAAACCAGGTCTAACACAGTGCAGGCCTCAAGACGCCAGGAAAGTAGACCCAACACAGTGCAGGCCACAAGCTGCCAGGAAACCATCTCTCACTGTGCCTTCTTGGCGTCAGCCACGAGCCACGCCAGACCCAACACTGTGCAGGCCACAAGCCGCCAGGAAACCAGACCTAGTGCAGTGCAGGCCACAAGCCGCCAGGCAGCTATCCCTACGGTCATGCAGGCGTTGGCCACGAGTCACGCTTGGCCCAGTACAGAGCAGGCCACAAGCCACCAAGAAACCAGACCTAGTGCAGTGCAGGCCACAAGTCGCCAGGCAGCTATCCCTATGGTCACGCAGGCGTTGGCCACGAGTCACGCTTGGCCCAGTACAGAGCAGGCCACAAGCCACCAGGAAACTATCCTCCCCATAACCCATCAGGCGTTGGCCACGAGTCACGTCGGGGCGGGAGCAGAGCTGGCCATAGTCCGCTCCTCTCCTACAGGAGCACCAGCAGTCGGAGAAGGCCCTACACCCGAGACGTGGCAGAGTCTCACCCAGGACCTTGGTTCCCTACAACTCCACCCGGGTGACCAGCTGCCGGACCAGAGCCCCCGCAGACCTCGCAGCCGCCGCCGGGCCCCATCCACCACTCCCCCGGGCCGAGCTTCCCATGAGGCGTCCCTGACGGCGCCGCCGCCCTCGAGCCATTGCCGCAGCCCAGCCGCCCCAGGTTCCAGTCCCCTGGGTCCCCTGCTGCCCCAGGAGTTGCCCCGCACACCAAGGCGCGACCTACCGGTGGGCGAGGTCTCCCAACGACGCTCCCAGATCCGACGTCAGGCCCGGCTCCTAGCCCTCTTCGGGCCGAGCCCTTAGCCCCACAGCCACGTGTGGGACCCTGTCCAGGAGCACGCCACTCCGCCCGTTTCCCTCCTGACGGAGGAATCGCCCTGGGCCCATCAGTGTCACCCAAGTGAGTGGACTATCTATATATATATGTGTGTGTACCCTTAAGCTCAGTTCCAGTGTGCATCTACAGGTATCTTAAGAGTGATTCCCTACAGTGTATCCTCAAGTGAAGTGACCAGGAACCCCGAATAAGATTGGACGTGCTGATAGATAGAACGTGGCCGGACCTATATCGAAAGGTAGAGTCCTGCCGCCCCAGACAGCCTCAGTGGTAACCTAGACTTGCCCCTTTTGTGTCTCTGTGCCTTGCGCGGGTGTTTACGTTCCCCCTTCCCTGTGTTCAGTTAAACTTGCATCAGCCCCTTGTCTCAGCCGCATGGCTGACCCGGGCACACCAAATACCACAGTCCCCCCTGTTAAATACCTTTACATGCAACCCTACCTGTGATGGACTTCCGGCCGCCAGTTACCTGAAGTACAGGTGTAAAGTAAGATATACATGTATACAGTGCCGTCCAGTGCTATACGGGTTTTACAGAGTGTGTCAAAACCATTCCTGTGTCCGAAGATATAAATGTGTTGTATGTAACACGAGTGTCGGGTGAATAGTACCATACTTGAACAACAAGGTAAAGTGACAGATAGCAATTGTGTACAGTGTTCACTTACCCCCCTCCCGGCAAATCCTTTGTAATATCTGTGATGTATTATTGTTCTGTGTCTTATGTCTAGAATACATGTGTGATACCCACTGCCTTGTTTTTGTGTCCAGTCCTGCTCTTAGGAGTTACCTCCCGGTCTAGAATAGGGACCCGCTGTAGCCTGCATATTTGAGGGCAAGAAACCGTCCCACAAATACGTAGCATAACACTGGTGGCTGGCAGTGGTTCTTGACCCGGATGGTAAAAAAGGACTGGAAAAGTTTTTGTGAAAATGGCAGCCAAAACACATGTACCCCTACCAAAATTTGACCCAGAACAATGCGACATCTCTACTTACTTGCAAATGGTCAAGCCATTGCTTGATATTGGTTTTGAAGAAGATAATCAGAAAATTGTGGTCACTCTACCTTACTTGGGAAAGGCGGTAGCTAGCATAGCACCAAAGATAGTCCCAGACCTCACATGGGCTAGATTTACAAAAATTGTTGTAGATGCTATCACCCCGTCGTTAGGGAAAGTTGTCGCAGTATCACAACTAGATGCCCTCAGATATGACGGGGAGCTGGACAATACCCTGGTCCAAGCTAGGCGACTCGTCACCGCCGCATACCCGGATGCTCAAGTGAATACCCGGGATGAACATATTTTTAATACTCTCCTTAGAGTCCTTCCGGGCATGGTCAAGGAACATTTTACCATCCATGACCCGACAGGAAATTTGGACCACGACGTCCAACTCATACGCCGCCTACTCGCTGCCCGTCCCGACACGCAACAAATCGGGGTTGTGAGCCGGTTCCCGACGAAACCCCCACCCACGCGGCCCCAACCCTTTCTAGCCCCACCACAAGATACCTCCGCCTCTGCTCTCCCCAGAGCCCACCCCACCAGAAGGCGGTCGCCTCAGGACGACAGTACAAACCTCATCACGATCAACCCGTGGGAGTTCACCGCCTGTAATAGCCGCTGCCCACTTCACGACATTCGAGAGCAGCTCAAAGTGGCGCGCAAAAGGCAAGCCGATCCACCGAGGCGCCGCCCAATGCTGGCAGTAGAGGAGGGCCCAGCGAACCCCCAACCCCCTCTCGTCGAGGAACCTGTGCCGGCTGTGAGACAAAGGCCCCACTGGCGCTGGATTTTTAGGATTGCCCCCGCGCCACCCCACGATGGCGGGGGTCACCTCTGCCAAATACCGACCCCCCCGTTTATGAAAAGATGAAATTGCAGGGGGTCAAGGCAAGACTCCTGGTGGACACAGGAGCCGCCAGGTCTTGCCTATATACTCACTTTTACTCCTGCCACCAGGGAAAATTTGGACCCCTTCTCCCCACTTCAACCCGTCTTATAGACGTGGGGGAAGACTCCCTACCTATCCATGGGGAAACACAAGCCCTACAAGTGACGACGCATCAACAAGCCTCCACTCATCATCCCTTCATCATGTTCGATTCGTCCTGCCGCGCGTATGACGGTTACTTGGGGCTAGACCTACTGCAAAAGCTCCACACGCACATAAATTGCCACGGGAGACGACTGCAGTTTCGGCAGCCCCCCCAAGAACCTGCAAGCATATGTACGTGCGCAAGCCAGGACAGCGCCCCTCCACCTTCTCCTAAGCCAGCCCTCGGCCCCACATTTCCCGTGACCGTCGCGTCCTCCCTCACCATTCCCCCTCACCACGAAGCGTGGTTAAAAATCAACAAGCCCACAGGGACCCATACCCTTTTCTCCCCCAGTGTCCCCACCGGGCCCCTCGCGGCCTGCTTAATGTTGCCAACCTTCCTTCCGCCCCACTTGAACGCCATCAAAGTGGCGAACCTGGCGGCTACACCCCTCACTCTGCCGAAGGGACTTTTGGTTGGCGACCTAGAACCGGCAGAGCTGTGTGACACCACACCCCTAGAGTCACCTCTCTCTCCCCTTCCTCCGCTACCTGAACACCTATCACTGCATCAGGCCGAGATGCTACACCACCTGCTCCTCGAGCACCAGGACCTCTTCTCCACCGGGCCCGCCGACTTGGGGCATACGACGTATTTAGCCCACGAAATCCACACCACCGGGCCTCCCATTCGACAACCCTCTCGCTGGAAGAACCCGCACCAATGGGCTGGGGAGGACCGGCAAGTTCAAGAATTGCTGGATGCCGGCATCATAACGCCCTCTACCAGCCCCTGGTTCTCCCCTGTCGTCTTGGTCCGGAAGAAAGACGGCACGCAACGCTTCTGCGTCGACTACCTCCGGTTGAACGATGTCACTACGAAAGATGCCACTCCCCTTCCCCGAATAGACGACTCCCTAGACTCCCTACATGGCTCCACCTGGTTTTCTACGTTGGACCTCCAGTCAAGATACTGGCAGGTCCCCATCCACCCCCAGGATCAAGAGAAAACGGCTTTCTCCACGAGCAACGGGAGACTGTACCAATTTAACGTTCTCCCCTTTGGGCTCTGCAACGCCCCAGCCACCTTCTCCCGCCTCATGGAGTCCATCCTTAGCGGTCTGACATGGGAAGTCTGCCTGGCGTACCTCGATGATGTAATCGTGTTTAGTAAAACGTGGGCTGATCACCTGCATCGCCTCCGGCAGGTATTTCAGCGGATACGCCAGGCTGGGCTCAAACTCAAGCCTACTAAATGTGTTCTACCTGCCCGCTCGGTCCCCTTTCTAGGACACATTGTCTCGGGGAAAGGCATCTCTCCCGATCCTGAAAAGTTAAAAGCCATCGCTAATCAACCGCTTCCCCAAGACGTGCACCAAGTCCGTGCCTTCCTAGGCCTCGCGTCATATTATCGACGGCTCATAAAAGGGTTTGCTGACCTTGCGAAACCGCTCCACGACCTCACTAAAAAGGGTGAGCCCTTCGTCTGGAGCAGCGACCGCATCGCCGCATTCCACTCCTTGAAGGAAAAGCTTGTTTCCTCCCCCATCGTCGCCTTCCCCAACTATGACCTTCCATTTAGACTGTATACCGACGTGTCCCTGGTGGCCATAGGCGCCGTCCTGGCCCAGGTCCAGGAAGGGCGCGAGCACATCATAGCTTGCGCTAGCCGCACCTTAAACCCCGCCAAACGCAATCACGTGGCTAACAAACGCGAATGTTTGGGGGTCGTCTGGGCCCTTGATTACTTCAGGGCCTACCTATCGGGCACCAGCATCACCGTCATCACGGACCACCAGTCCCTCCAGTGGCTACGGAAGTCAGCCACCCACAACGCCCAGCTCCTCTGCTGGCGCAAATCACTGGAAGGGTTTGATTATAAGATCGCGTACCGGCCTGGGAAATTACACACCAATGCCGACGCCCTCTCCCGCCTGCCAGTACAATCACTCCTCCCTCAGTCGTATTTAATCCATCACTGGCAAAATCGAGATCGACCTCCCTGGATTCCCCAGCACCTTTTCAACAAACTCCACCTGCAAGGGGACCAACTCTGCACGCCTTCCGGTCAAGTTGTCCTTGACCCGGACTCCGCCGTGAGCGTTCTCACTCACCTCCACTCGGACAATGGTATCCACCTGGGCACAAAGAAGCTGACTCAGGTCTTCAATGACCTCTACTGGGCCCCCAACCCCAGTACCCTAGCCCAGCGTGTCACCCAGGCGTGTCGAGCATGGTGCCTAGGGAAGGACATTACCCGCACAGCGGGTCCTACCGGCAAAATTACCGCCCACAAGCCCTGGCAGCTTTTATCCGTCGACGTCGTTGGGCCCCTGCCACCCAGATCCGGCTACCGTTACATCGTCACCTTCGTCGACGTGTACTCAAAGTTCCTTATTGCTTGCCCGGCCAAGGAACACACTGCCGTTGCCATAGCCGATGCCCTCATGCGCCACGTCTTCCCCTACTTTGGCGTCCCCCAGGCCATTCACTCCGATAATGCCCCTGAATTTACGGGCCAAATCTGGAAAGAAATGTCCATCCTATTTGGGTTTTCCATTTCGCACTCCTCCCCATACTGGCCCCAAGGAAACGGGGTATGTGAGAGGAGCCATCGAACCCTCTTAAACCAAATTAGGACCCGGATCCAGAGCACCCAGGATCAAGAATGGCCTGCCCACGTCAAAGTCATACAGTGGGGGATGAACACATGCCCCCGCGACGATGGCATCACCCCACACGAACGCGTATTCGGAGAGGCGCCCCTCCTGCTCCCTCCCCTACAACACCTACAACCCCCCGCCCCGTCCTCCCTCGCGGACCCCTTATATCACCTGAAGCGTCGCCTGGAACACCTGCACAGCCACCAAGATGTTCAGACAGATTCCTCCCCTACTAACCCTTACAAACCAGGTGATGAGGTCTTCATGGCCTGCTTGCCCACCCCTAGTAAGGTCGCCCCTTGCTTTATGGGGCCGTATGTAGTCACGCAGGTCCCCAACCCCTTTCAAGTCGTCATCGACTACCACGGGACACCACGCACCTACAGGAATTGCCACGTCCGCCCCTCCCGTGACTCCACCGGGCCTTCCGCACCCACCCCAACCACAAAAGCCGGTCCCACGCCAACCACTCCCCAGGAAGAGCCCTTTGTTTATTATTCCTCTCCCTCCCCTTCCACCCCGGCTTCCACCGCCACACCACCCACTCCACGGGCTCACCGCACACCGGCCGGAAATGCCACGCCGGCCTCTCCACGCTCCACGCCCAGTCCAACCCCCACCCCGCAGACCTAGCCAACCAACCATACCCCGCTACCTCGCACTCCGCCCACCCCCACCCCACCTTCCCTGTCCTCGTCGCCGCCCACTCTACACCTAACCACGACCACAACCCGTTCCGGGTGCATTTCACGCCCACCCATGCGCTACACCTCAACCCCTACGCCCACCCATTCGCCCAGTAGCGATCAACCACCCACCCCACCCCCAATACCACCCCACTATCCCTCCTTTCTCCACACCTCGTGTGGAAGAACCCGCCCCACTCCATTCCCAGGGGAACACCGCACCCACACTCCACCGGCAATATAAGCCGCACAAGGCTGCCTCTGGCCAGCATTCGCTTCCAGGACACCACTGCCACCACCACCATGCGTGTCACCAGAGTCACCTTGATTCCCACCATCGGACGGAATCTATGTGTGAGGAGCACGCGGCACCTATTATCCCTCCTCCAGCAGGCGAACCACCCTTCCACCCTACGGGTTGCCTACGCGCCCCAACTCACCGCCAATGTAGCCTCCAACCATTGGACGTCCTTCCTCAGCCACCTCAACCCCATCCACAGGATGGCCAACACTCACCTGTACCACCTCCAGTCACGAGGTCGTGACTTCAACACAGAAGAGGGTGGTGAAATACAGGAGTTAGGGGTTGGAGCCAGCAACCACACGGCGAGCGGAGCAGACGACACCAGCTCCCCCAACCCCCCCAGATCACCAGGAGATTACTGCCAGCGCAGCGCGGCTGGGAGCAGGAACAACCTACCTGTTCAACTTCCTGGCGCCCCTCTTGTGCTCAGGTCAGGGCCTGGAAAGGTAGCAGTCGCCGGCACCTTGTCTCCGGCCAGAGCACAGCTCTGCAGGTAAGGGGTGGAGTTTACAACTCCACACAGCGCCACGGTACTGACAATTGTCGTACCGGGTACGGGGCAGAATTGGCCATTGTCCGTTCCCCAGCTGTCTCCCCGCCAGAGGACCCCGAGTCTCCTGTAGGCGTTCCCCCAAGAGCGGCACCGCGGTACTGGCCACGAGCCGTACCGGGCATGAGGCAGGATTGGCCATAGTTCGTCCATCAGCTGCTAGTGACCAAAGCTCGTTGATACAGGCCATAGCCGTCCCAGAGTTCACCTCCTCAGCGTTAGCCACGAGCCACGCCCAGCCTAACACAGTGCAGGCCACAAGTCGCCAGGGAAATAGGCCCAACACAGTGCAGGCCACAAGCCGCCAGGAAAATAGACCCAACACAGTGCAGGCCACAAGCCGCCAGGAAACCAGGTCTAACACAGAGCAGGCCACGAGCCGCCAGGGAAGTAGACCCGACACAGTGCAGGCCACAAGCCGCCAGGAAACCAGGTCTAACACAGTTCAGGCCACAAGCCACCAGGAAACCAGGTCTAACACAGTGCAGGCCACAAGACGCCAGGAAAGTAGACCCAACACAGTGCAGGCCACAAGCTGCCAGGAAACCATCTCTCACTGTACCCTCTCGGCGTCAGCCACGAGCCACGCCAGACCCAACACCATGCAGGACACAAGCCGCCAGGAAACCAGACCTAGTGCAGTGCAGGCCACAAGCCGCCAGGCAGCTATCCCTACAGTCATGCAGGCGTTGGCCACGAGTCACGCTTGGCCCAGTACAGAGCAGGCCACAAGCTGCCAGGAAACTATCCTCCCCGTAACCCATCAGGCATTGGCCACGAGTCACGTCGGGGCGGGAGCAGAGCTGGCCATAGTCCGCTCCTCTCCTACGGGAGCACCAGCAGTCGGAGAAGGCCCTACACCTGAGACGTGGCAGAGTCTCACCCAGGACCTTGGTTCCCTACAACTCCACCTGGGTGACCAGCTGCCGGACCAGAGCCCCCGCAGACCTCGCAGCTGCAGCCGACCCCATCCACCACTCCCCCGGGCCGAGCTTCCCATGAGGCGTCCCTGACGGCGCCGCCGCCCTCGAGCCGTTGCCGCAGCCCAGCCGCCCCGGGTTCCAGTCCCCTGGGTCCCCTGCCACCCCAGGAGTTGCCCCGCACACCAGGGCGCGACCTACCGTTGGGCGAGGTCTCCCGACGACGCTCCCAGATCTGACGTCAGGCCCGGCTCCTAGCCCTCTTCGGGCCGAGCCCTTAGCCCCACAGCCACGTGTGGGACCCTGCCCAGGAGCACGCCACTCCGCCCGTTTCCCTCCTGACGGAGGAATCGCCCTGGGCCCATCAGTGTCACCCAAGTGAGTGGACTATCTATATATATGTGTGTGTACCCTTAAGCTCAGTTCCAGTGTGCATCTACAGGTATCTTATGAGTGATTCCCTACAGTGTATCCTCAAGTGAAGTGACCAGGAACCCCGAATAAGATTGGACGTGCCGATAGATAGAACGTGGCCGGACCTATATCGAAAGGTAGAGTCCTGCCGCCCCAGACAGCCTCAGTGGTAACCTAGACTTGCCCCTTTTGTGTCTCTGTGCCTTGCCCGGGTGTTTACGTTCCCCCTCCCCTGTGTTCAGTTAAACTTGCATCAGCCCCTTGTCTCAGCCGCGTGCTGACCCGGGCACACCAAATACCACAGTCCCCCCTGTTAAATACCTTTACGGGCAACCCTACCTGTGATAGACTTCCGGCCGCCAGTTACCTGAAGTACAGGTGTAAAGTAAGATATACATGTATACAGTGCCGTCCAGTGCTATTCGGATTTTAGAGATTGTGTCAAAACCATTCCTGTGTCCGAAGATATAGATGTGTTGTATGTAACACGAGTGTCGGATGAATAGTACCATACTTGAACAACAAGGTAAAGTGACAGATAGCAATTGTGTACAGTGTTCACTTGCCCCCCTCCCCGGCAAATCCTTTGTAATATCTGTGATGTATTATTGTTCTGTGTCTTATGTCTAGAATACATGTGTGATACCCACTGCCTTGTTTTTGTGTCCAGTCCTGCTCTTAGGAGTTACCTCCCGGTCTAGAATAGGGACCCAGGGACCCGCTTTAGCCTGCGTATTTGAGGGCGAGAAACCGTCCCACAAATACGTAGCATAACAGAAACAAACCAGATTAGATTCCCCATCACATATTATCCAAACTTCAGTGGCAAGGAGACCACCTGTACACACCATCAGGACATACAGCCCTCGACCCGCTCACAGCCCACGACGCCCTTACGCACTTGCACTCCAACAACGGAATCCTCCTAGGAACAAAGAAACTTATGCAAGTGTTTAACGACATCTAATGGGCACCTAATCCCTCCCAGCATGTCAAACAAGTGGTGCAAGCCTGCCGTGCGTGCGCCCTGGGGAAGGACACCAGCAGAACAACATGCACATCAGGACACATTCAAGTCAACAAGCCGTGGCAGCTCCTCTCTGTCGACGTAATAGGTCCACTTCCGCCTAACTGGGGATACAAATACATTATCACCTTTGTTGACACATACTCTAAATTCCTCATAGCCTGCGCCGCCAAGGAACACCACGCGATCGCAGTGGCAGACGCTCTACTACGCCACGTGTTCCCATACTTCGGCATTACCCAAGGGCCAAGCCCTCCATTCCGACAACGCACCAGAGTTCACGAGCAAGATATGGGCACAACTCGCCGAAACATTCGGGTACGCCATTTCCCATTCATCCCCCTACTGGCCTAAAGTAAATAGCATCTGTGAAAGGAGCCACTGTACCTACTCAACCAAGTACACACGCAAATACAGCAAACACAAAACGAAAACTGGCCGGGCCATGTGCAAATCATACAGTGGGGAATGAACACATGCCCTCGCAAGGACGGTATCACCCCCCATGATTGAGTATTCAGCGAAACACCCCTCCTCCTGCCACTCCGTAACCACCTACAACCTCCTTCCACCCCACCTACCTCCGACCCATTACATCATCTCAAGCGCCAATTACACCACCTGCAAAACGCGCAAGACCTTAAACCCGACCTCTGACACCCACCAACCCCTACAAGCCGGGCGACATCGTCATGGTGGCAAAACTCCCAACCACACACAAATTATCCCCAAGATAAGAAGGACCCTTTACAGTCATCAAGGTCCCAAACCCCTACCAAGTGACAATACAACACCACAACACCCGCACCTATTGAAACCGAGACGTGCGCTACTTCCAACCCCCCACCCCCTCTCAGCCACCCCCTTCCTCTCCCATCACGCGCGACACCTCAACGTCTCCCGGTGTTGTAAAGTAGAAGTACAAATACTTGAGTACCGTACTTAAGTAACTTTTTTAGGTATTTACTTTTTAAAAAGTACTCAACATTTTCAGTACTTTCACTTTTACTTAAGTACTGAATTCTATTACTTTTACTTCACTACAATTGAAAAAAAATAGAAGTCATTACTCGTTACATCTCAAACTCAGGAATCGATTTTCAGCCTATTACAGGACGTAGAACAACGCAAAGTCGGAAGCTGACCAATCACAACCGCTTATTCATGTCTGCCCAAGCGATATAGCCACACTTTCGTCCCTCCCGCCTTCAGTTGCTTACATTGTTGCTGTAGCCACCGTCACACCATGACCTCCACAACCATTGAAATTAGAGTGGTGATTAAGGTTGCCACCTCCAGCTCAGGAAAATAAGGAACATCCCATCACTGAGGGTGGGAGAGAGGGTTACATGTGAAAGGAAACAAATATATGTTAATGTTATCAGCAATTTCCTTAAATCCAATTTTGGTATCATTTTCATTTATAAAGTAAAAATGCAAGTAGCAATAAATCAGAGTTCCTTGAAATATACGGTAGATAATTCACAGTAATTTTCACTCGATGATATCAATTTTCAGTAAACTATCAAATCAATATATTATATATTATGAAATACAGGAGTTAGGGGTTGGAGCCGCCAACCACACGGCAACCGGGGCAGACGACACCAGCTCCCCAACCGCCCCCCCCCCCCCCCCCATCACCCCGGGGGCACCGCCGCCCCGCAGCGCGGCTGGGAGCAGGAATGGCTTACCTGTTTAACTTCCCGGCGCCCCTCTTGTGCCCAGGTGAGGGCCCGGAAAGGTAGCAGTCGCCGGCACCTTGTCTCCGGCCGGAGCACAACTCCGCAGTGGCTGGAGTTACCCTCCAGCCACTGCACTGGTATATATTTGTCCGGGGGATGGGCTCTGCCCCCCCCCCCCCACGCCAGCGTCCTCTGTCGCCATGCAGAGGACTCCCCCTTGTTTACTGCACTCCTCTGACGGGCTCCCCACCCTGAGCCCGTGCCACACCAGTGTGGCGAATCTTAAAAAAAAAAAAAACAGCTCTGCAGGTAAGGGGTGGAGTTTACAACTCCACACAACGCCGCGGTACCGGCCATAGTCGTACTGGGCATGGGGCAGAACCAGCCATTGTCCGTTCCCCAGTTGTTTCCCCGCCACAGGGCCGCGACACGGACGCGTGTCGGTCAGGCAGGACTGGCCAGCAGTTGTCCGTTTCCTGTCGGCGTTCCCTCCAGATCGGCACCGCAGTACCGGCCACGAGCCGTATTGGGCATGAGGCAGGATCGTCCATAGTCCGTCCCTCGGCTGCTAGTGACCTTAGCTCATCGGCACAGGCCATAGCCGTCCCAGAGCTCACCTCCCGTGCCCTCTCGACGTCGGCCACAAGTCACGTTGGGCCAGAGGTAAGGTAGGCCACAAGCCGCCAGGAAGCTATCCTCCCGGCCACTCAGGCGTCGGCCACAAGTCGCGCCAGGCCCAACACAGTGCAGGCCACAAGCCGCCAGGAAACCATCTCTCCCTGTGCCCTCTCGGCGTCGGCCACAAGTCACGCCAGGCCCAACACAGTGCAGGCCACAAGCCGCCAGGAAACCATCCCCCCCTGTACCCATCAGGCACTGGCCACGAGTCACGTCGGGTCAGGAGCAAAGCCGGCCACAGTCCGCTTCTCCCCTACAGGAGCACCAGCAGTTGGAGAGGACCCTACACCCGAGGCGTGGCAAGGTCTTACCCAAGACCTTGGTTCCCTATGACTCCACCAGGGTGTCCAGCTGCTGGACCAGAGCCCCCGCAGACCTCGCAGCCGACGACGGGCCCCGTCCACTACTTTCCCAGCCCGAGCTTCCCGTGAGGCGACCCTGACGGCGACGCCGCCCTCGAGCAGTTGCCGCAGCCCAGCCGCCCCGGGTTCCAGTCTCCTGGGTCCCCTGTTGCCCCGGGAGTTGCCCTGAACACCAGGGCGGGACCTACCGGTAGGCGAGGTCTCCCGACGGCGCTCCCAGACCCGACGTCAGGCCCGGCTCCTGGCCCTCTTCGGGCCGAGCCCTTAGCCCCACGGCCACGTGTGGGGCCCTGCCCAGGAACGCGCCACTCTGCCCCTGTTACCCTCCTGCCGGAGGAAGCAACCTGGGCCCACCAGTGTTAACCAAGTGAGTGGACAATCTATATATGTGAGTGTACCCTTAGACTCAGTTATAGTGTGCATCGACAGATATCTCACGAGTGTATCCTCAAAGTGAAGTGACCAGGAACCCCGAATAAGATTGGACGTGCCGATAGATAGAACGTGGCCCGACCTATATCTGAAAGGTAGAATCCCGCCGCCCTGAACAGTCTTGGTGGTAATCAGGAAATACCCGTTGTGTCGTTGTACCTTGCGGTGGTGTTTACGCTCTCCCTCCCCTGTGTTCAGTTAAACATTCACCCAGCCCTTTGTCCCGACGTGCTTAACCCGGGCATACTAAAATACCACAGTTCCCCTTGCTAATGATCTTTACGGGCAACCCTACCTGAGATAGACTTCCGGCCACCAGGTACACCTGCAATACAGGTGTAACGTAAATTATATATATATGTAGTGCCGTCCAGTGCTATACGGGTTTTAGAGATTGTAGTAAAATCATTCCTGTGCCCGGAGATATAAATATGTTGTATGTACCATGAGTGTCGGGTTGATAGTACCATACCTGAACAAGAAGGTATGGTGACAGACAGGAATTGTATACAGTGTTCACTTACCCCCGGCCAACCCATTGTAATATCTGTGATGTATTGTTGTTCTCTGTCAAATATCTAGAATACATGTGTCATATTTACTGCCTTGTTTTTGTGTCCAGTCCTACTCTTAGGAGTTACCTCCCGGTCTAGAATAGGGACCCGCTTTAGCCTGCGTATTTGAGGGCGAGAAACCGTCCCACAAATACGTAGCACAACAGAGAGAGAGAGAGAGAGAGAGAAAGGGGGGTGAGAGAGAGGGAGAGAGTTTGTTGGTGGGAGGGACACCAGGAGGGAGGAAGGTTAGAGAAGGAGGTTGCAGTTCGATTATTCTGAAACATCAAAGTATTATTCTCACACGTTATTTTATAAGATGTTCTGACGGCTTGTACATTTTCTTATGTTATGGACATAATTTGTATAAGAAATTATTTTCTAGGCCGATTCTACTGATAATAAAAAAAAAACACATCATAAACAGCATTTAAATGCATGTGTGGCAACTATTCACTAAACACTATTGCCAGACCATTTTTTTTTTTTTTTTTAAGATTCGCCACACTGGTGTGGTACGGGCTCGGGGTGGAGAGCGTTCGTTCGTTCGTTGTAGATTCGCATCCGCATAGCGGATGCACGGGCCTTATGCATTTAGCGGGCCCGTCAGTGTTGTGTGATGTGACCGTGAGAGGGGGCTGTGTGTGTTGCGTGTTGTTCTGTGTATGTGTGTTGTGTGTTCTTGTGTTGTGTTGTCTGTTCTCTGTGTGTCTGTTGTGTTCTGTTCGGGGTGGAGAGCGTTCGTTCGTTGTAGATTCGCATCCGCATAGCGGATGCACGGGCCTTATACATTTAGCGGGCCCGTCAGTGTTGTGTGATGTGTTGGTTATTGTTATGGCGAATGAGACCGTGAGAGGGGGCTGTGTGTGTTGCGTGTTGTTCTGTGTATGTGTGTTGTGTGTGTGTGTGTGCAACTGACTCACACCATACGAGTAGCCTTGCAGCGAACTTCTGCTGACGACTGTACGTGTACATTAGTGATTACTTATAGCGTGTCATAGTGATAAATCGACCAGGAACCCCGAGTGTAAGATTTGACGGGCACATTTGTCCTCCTGGTTTAGCATATATCTCGAGTGGAGTCCCGTGAAACCCCCTCAGTGAATGATATATTCCAGTGACCCACAGAACAATAATATCATATAGATTGTGCCATTCCCTTGGTCCATTATAACTTACCCCTCCCCAGTGTACCGGCACACTAGAAACGCCACAGTGACCAACAGAACAACAACATCACATTAATCGTGCCATTCCCTTGTTCGTGTAACTTCTCCCCCCCCCCCCCCAGTGTAAAGGCGCGCAAGTGAAACACTACGGAAATACCTCAGTCTTCCCTCACAGTGTATCGTAGCGCGGGAGACTCCAGTCGAGGTAGACGGTCGCCCAGGTGAGTGTCTATCGACACCAGGTATTAACGTAAATTGTACCAGTGTATCAGTGCCGTCCAGTGCTATACTCACAAGGGAAATTGCAGCAAGTGCTTTCCTGTGTCTTGAATTGTAAGTGTAATCTAAGTGCAATAAGTGCTGGGTGAATACTACCATAATTCCCCTAAGCCGGTATAGAGACAGACTTTCAGTCAAGTAAAACCTTGTATTAACCCAACCCTCCAGCCACTGCACTGGTGTATATTTGTCCGGGGGATTGGCTCTGCCCCCCCCCCTCACGCCAGCGTACTCTGTCGCCATGCAGAGGACGCCCCCTTGTTATTATGGGGGGATGGGCTCTGCCCCCCCCCCCCACGCAAGCGTCCTCTGTCGCCATGCAGAGGACGCCTCCTTGTTTACTTACTGCCACCCTTTGACGGGCTCTCCACCCCGAGCCCGTGCCACATCAGTGTGGCGAATCTTTAAAAAAAAAAAAAAAAAAAAACCATCCCCATCCCCGGGGCTAACGACTCGCAGTTCATCTCCCACCGAGACAACACCTCCACCGCTGCTCTCGGTGGGACCAGCTCTCTGCAGCAGTGTTTCACCGGGAAGGATGGGCCTGTCCTTTACTGGAGCAGCCCTGTCCGCCACCATGAGGTTGAGGGTCACCACTTTACCCTTCCTCTTCCAGACCGGGGCTAACCCTCCCACCACTGTGACTGGGCCTTCCACCCTGGGCCTCCACCTGCTGCTGGGGAGCTGGGCGAGCGGGGGTATCGTCGGGGCGGCCCCACTGCAGTTCGTCGGCGCCCGACCATTGACGCCGTGACCACTCTGCTCTCTCGCCCCGCCCTGCCCCCCCCCCCCTACGCCAGCGTCCTCTGTCGCCATACAGAGGACGCCCACCTGTTTCATGCCATCCTCTGACGGGCTCTCCACCCTGACTGAGCCCGTGCCACACCCGTGTGGCAAATCTTAACAACAACAACAAAAACCATCCCCGGTAAACCCAGCATCTGATGTATGTTAATTGATGTACTATTGTTTCTGGAAGGATCTTTGTAATACATGTGTGTAACAGTTACTGCCTTGTTTTTGTGTCCAGTCCTTTCCCTAAGAATTGCCGACCCAGTCTAGAATAGGGACCCGCTGTAGCCGGCCCACAAATACGTAGCATAACATAAATATTACAAACTACAGTGAGAGACAATTACACATTCACACTGACATATGTGTTTTATAATTTAATTTTATAAGCAATCAAAAGAAAGGTAAAATATGATTTAGTGTGTAATCCCATTATGCTAAGCAGAGCTCCATTATTAGTGCCCAAAGGATCAATATTAACAGTGACAAATACCCTGACACAACCCCCAGAAAACGATCAACAAAATATAAACTTCGAAACACCATCAAAGACAGAAGAACAAGCAGAAAACCAAACTCAGGAGACAAAACATACACTAAATTAAGAACAGCAAACAGATGCAATATATGCTGAAGTAAATGATGACACTTGGTCAGAATTTTCAGATGTAGATAGTGAACTTTATAAAGATTTACTTCCAGTTTACTGTATAAATTAGACCATAGAGTATTAAGGTCAGGAAAAACACATAAATTGCCTGTAAATGACGATTGCAAGAAAAACACTGTAAAGATGGCTAATACAGATGCAGCAATCACTATAGTCGCGGCGCGCGACTCTGAGGTTGTTATTATCGTGCCCTGGCAACCTACCCCTCAACACTGCGTCCTATTTCGTGTATAATATGAGACTCATGTGATTCGTTTATAATATGTTCGTATATAATAATATTCGTGTATAATATATTCGTGCATAATAATGATTCGTGTATAATATGATACGAAATCGGACGCACTTTTGAATCAGACGCTGCCAGGGTACGATAATGACAACCTCAGAGTCATGCGCCGCGGCTGTAGTGCATTACCTTCTCCACAAAATTCAAATAATACTCCATTTCCAGTACATATTTGTCATGAAGACAGTGAACTACCAAAATTCCCTTGTACAGAAAAAGACAAGATCGACATAAACACATTTATTGAACAGTGTCACCAGTATTTCATTGGGAGACGCATTACAGATGAGAAAGGAAAAATAGCTGTTTTTTCAGCTAGAATAAACCAACGATGCCCAGCTGGCAGTTTGCTCAGGTCAGACAAGCTGTTGAGAGCTTCAACATTCGAGCAATTTAAGAGAATTTCTCAGGAAATTCTCGGGAGGCAAGAATTTTCTTGGTGGTATAACCCCACAATTATACAAAATTGTTAGGCAAACACACTCGGGCTCAGATCTAGGGGAAATAACAGCAGATTAAGAAAACCTTGCTATCTAGCCTAGAAAACTCAGACTGGGTCACAGATGATGGTGATTTGTAACCAGTGCATGTCGTTGACATCATTGGCTACATATCAGCCTTATGCCAATTTCCTGACAGGGTGCTAAAAATAGCCAAAACCATCCCCTAAAATCCATGGATGTGTTTACTTGATTTCAATTATGAGGTGAAATTAAACTGCAGTAAAGCTGGCGTGACTTACATTACAGGCCAACAGGACAGGGATCAAAGTGCCGGAAATCGTAGCAGGGGTAAATAAGTCAAGTCCTGGCAAGGACCAGAGACAATCTCGTCCAGTTCAGAAACACGCAGTCAAGTTAGCTCAAGGACTCGTTCCCGCACACCAGGTAACAGGGCGGTACAAAAGTCTGACCCAAGTCCTAGCAGACATCGATTGGCACAAAGACACGCAGATGGAAGATCACCTCGTAGGTTGAACTCAAGTAACACTCTTGCTATTGCGCAAAAGCTGGTCACACAAAAATCGGAGTGTTATATTAAAACGAAGGAGGATAGGCAAAAGGCAAAAGGGTTCGAAGCATATTATAAACATCATGGGTGTTCCGGTCACTGGACCTCACAGTGTAAAACAGCAGAAAATTTGGTATCCATCTATAGGTCGGGGGAAGATCGTACCAGCACAAAAGACGATGACACGTGAAACACCCAAATAAACAAATAGTCAACATAGGAAGTCTCTTTGGAAACAAAAGTATTTTGGTCTCTGCTTTATGTGAGGAGGAAGAGATCTCATTATTTTTGGATTCAGGCAGACCAGTGAATTCAATAACATAAGATGAGTTAGAAAGAATATTTAGAAACAGAAAAAAGTGACGTTTTTGGAAAACTCACTTAAATTTATACACAGTGGATGGTACTGGTTATTGATATTGTTATGCTGTGTATTCTTAGTCCATCTACTTGGGCTAGGATATGGGCAGGTGCTTGTGTTCTTTTGTTCAGGACCGGGCTAGAACATACAGAGAAGAGATAGGGCTCAAACAGGCTCAAACACAGGCTGACCAGTAGTACCCGTATATTACCTTACAGACAGATACAGTGGACTTAGCACTACACGTACTGTACATAGGACAATTCTATATGTAAGACAACACAGAGCATAGCACAACACTGTGTCTCCCAAAGAAGTATTCCACAGGCTATATGACACTATTTATGGGCAAAGATATTACACAGGGGTCGTGACGTTATTACTAGGGCAAAGATATTACTCAGGGGCCGAGAGACAGCACAGTACACTTTATATACGAGGGTCACAGTATCACAAAAGGGGGAGTTTACAAGGTTACATGGGGGGGGTCACTATGTTCTGTATGTGCACTGAGGTTCCCCAGGGCCACGAGATCCTGGGTTTCACAAGGGGGAGGGGGTTGGTATTACAAAGGGGTCACGCCACTCTGGTAAGTTGGATACACTCTCTGGGTCTATAGCACTATGGTGGGGCACAGTCATTGCACTAGTCACTGAGGCCACGGCACAGGTAGGTGCAGGTGACGGCCCGGTGTAGGGGGAGGGTCAGTAGGGGTGCTCTCCCGATAAGGGCACAGGCCTCATTTGGCTACATCAGGAGTCTGGTGTAAGCTGGAGGGCGGCGTGTGGGGCGGCCCTTTCCTGTTGGGGTCCTCAGGACTGGGGCCAAACAGGGCTAGGAGGTGCGCTGCGTGGTGCCTGTCCTTGGCCGCAGTGGGAGTCCGGGAGGAAGGTCTGGGCTGGTCTGGGCCTTGGGTCGCCAGTGGGGCGGCCCTAAAAGTCCTGGGACTGCGGTCTTATTGGGAGGGGAAGGCTGTCAGGGGTCATCTAGAGCCGCTTGCCCTGGGAGAGTCCTTCAACTGCTGGGGGCATCGGGGGCTGGGCTGGAAGGACAGGACAACCAGGCTCACTACGGGTCCACTCCAGACACTCTCTGAAAGTAGGTTGGCTGGGGAGCAGTCTCCGCCCTTTGTAGGAGCCGGAGGGGTGTCTCGCTCGGCCTCTGGTAGGGCAGGCTGAGCAAGAGACAACACCCTCACAGGGAGCCTCCAAGCTAGTGGAGGAGGGAACACCAGTGGTCTCTCCCTTGACTTGGCAGGTCCAGTGGACTCTGCCAGAACTCCATGCCAGGGCAGAGGATGGAGGTCTGGTGCACTCTCCTTCTGCCTGGTAAGTCTGGAGGACTCTACCCAGGCTCCCTCCTGGGTGAGTGAATGAAGGAGGTCTTGTGGACTCTCCCTCGGTCCGACAGGTCCGGTGGACTCTGTCGGGGGACCACTCGGCCAGGGAACAGCAGGACGAGGAAGTCCAGCAGACTTCTTGACTCCCGCGCCAGGTCCGGTGGACTCCCAACGCTCTCCTGCTGCCGGGGGAAATTTGCAGCTGGGGACAACCGGTGGTCTCTCCCCCTGTAGGTCCAGTGGACTCTACATGGGCTCCACTCCCCTCCTCGGGAGGACAGGCGAGGGTCGTCTGGCTGACGTGCTGAAACGCCTGCTCCCTATGGCGAATGGTGTAAGAAGGAGGTCCGGTTGACTCTCCTCCTACAGCAGGGCCGGTGGCCTCTACGGCGCCGCTGCTGCCCTGGGATGTAGTAGGTTTTTGAGGACCGGTGGTCTCTCTTCCTCTTCTAGCCTCAGGTCTGGTGGACTCTGTAGCTTAGGGCCTACTTGGGACTGTGTGAGGGTCAATCCCACCCCGAGTCTGATGAGCGTTTCCCTTGGTGGAGGGCAATGCACTGAGTTGATGCAATTCCCGGGGGTCTGGCTGGGGATGAGGGGCATAAGGTTACAGGTGACATGGGGCAGTGTAGCGCGGAGCACCTGTCAACCTCCTCGTGGCCTCCTCATAGGGTGGGTGTCACCTCCCCGGGTCCTCCTACTTGGGTGGTGGTGTTGGGATCGTTCCGCCGGTTGGGCATTTCAGGTATGATTGAGTTAAACATGAAATTCACAGAGACCATAAAATCATTCACTACCACCTTTTTAGTAAAAAAAATTATCAGTTAGAGGAAATATGTTGCTTGGACTGAATACAATGAGGACAGAAAATATAATTGTTATGCTGCATGTTTTAGGGTGCGACTTCTCATCCTTTATACACGGAGCCTGGAATGGGGTTCTCTTTCTAGACCGGGTTGGGCGCTATTGAGGCAATCAGAGGGAATGGCATAAAAAGGCAGGGCAACAACCTTACACGTATATTACCAACAAATTACAACTCTGACGCAACATGAATACACACTTTACAGAAAAATAGCTATAACACACAGAGATAGACAGAACTAGGGGACTTGGGGTCAGGAGAGGGCTGGGGCTGGTTGGCGGCCTGCGTCAGGATGCCCCGGGTCGTCAGGACTTCCGGTGGCTGACTGGAGGCCGACTTGTGGAGTCTCGTCTGGGCATTATCAGAGGGCCGTGCAGGAGAGGGTGGGCCCTTCCACAGGAGTACGGGGATGGAAGGGGGGGTCCCGGGCTTAGGGGCTGGGCCCAAACAGGGCCAGGAGGCGTGTTTGCCTGCGCTTACTCCGAGGATGTCGTTTGGGGCTGGAGAGGTCTCACCCCGGGGTCCTAAGGACATCTCGACTGGTCCCAGAGCTGCGGTCTCGGTGCTGGGCCTCCATCAGGTCTGGACTCTGGCAGCTCGGTGCGACAGAGTCCGACAGGGGCTGGGGTCACCGGGGGTGGAGGGAGAGGGCTAGGACTCCCAATACCGAGGGTCCTTGCCAGACCTCCTCCAGCTGCTGGTCGAGAGCAAGGACGTCTTTGTGGGGAGAGAGGGTGAGGGCACTTTCCTGTGCCCCTTCTTTTAGTAGACAGGCAGGGTGGCCGTCTCCTAGGTGCAGCGAGGTGGCTGTCACCTTCCCTCCTTTTATGGAGTTAGAGCAAGGATGGCTAGTGGCTGACTCCTCCCTGTGTGCGGCTAAGTGGCTGTCACCCGGTGTGTGTAAGCGTGCGAGGTGGCCGTCACTACCCCTCCTTTTATGGAGTTAGAGCGAGGGCGGCTATTGGCTGTGTCCTCCCCGTGTGCGGCTAGGTGGCTGTCACCCGGTGTGAGTGAGTGCAGCGAGGTGGCTGTCACTATACCTCCTTTTATGGAGTTAGAGCGAGGGCGGCTCGGAGCCGTGTCCTTCCTGTGTGCGGCTAGGTGGCCGTCACCCAGTGCGAGAGAGTGCAGCAAGGTGGTGTCATATACCTCCTTTTATGGAGTTAGAGCGAGGGGGCAGTTGGCCATCTCCTCCCCGTGTGCGGCTAGGTGGCCGTCACCCGGTGTGAGTACGTGCGGCGAGGTGGCCGTCACTCGGTGTGAGTACGTGCGGCGAGGTGGCCGTCACTCGGTGTGAGTACGTGCGGCGAGGTGGCCCTCACTCTACTTCCTTTTATGGAGTTATAGAGAGGGCAGCTGTTGGCTGTCTCCTCTCTGTGTGCGGCTAGGTGGCCGTCACCTGGTGTGAGCACGTGCGGCAAGGTGGCCATCACTCTACCTCCTTTTATGGAGTTATAGCGAGGGCGGCGAGGTGGCCGTCTCCTCCCCATGTGCGGGAAGGTGGCCGTCACCCAGTACGGTTGAGGGAGGGAAGCCGCAAGTAGGCGGCTTGTGACCGACTCCAGAATGCTGTCTGGGGCTGTAGTGTAGGGATAACATTTTTGGACTGTATATAAAATAAGAAGATTCCACCGCTTTACCACCAGTGTGGTGTTATAATTTTGAACCTCCGAAGTTAATTAACGAAAATAAGAAGAGATACCATCACTATGACTCAGAGTTACAAGAGTAGGCTGCCACCACCCAGCGAATGCAGGGAAAGAATTATTAGCTCCACAAGTAAGATGAAGAGCACTGGGGCCTTGCGAATAAGTGACTAGGGTAGCGTGAATAGTTTAGAGTGCGTGAGTCTTAAGATAGCAACACACCTTACGGGCCACTCAATCTCACGATAAAACTCCCCAGGGGATAATAAGTCTCAAACACAATAAAAACTTAACCTAATAGTAACTAAGTATAAACATACAAATATAAGAAACTAGATATTGATCAAATTAACCATAGATTACTTACAGGATATGAATTACTAGAAATTATAAGATCATTACCCTTTCACACTGATATTATCTCAGGGCAGGTCAGATATACCAAAAGATCAATGAGTGCAAGAGTACTTTCACCTCCGCTGAACAAATTCACGGAATGATACTAACACACTATTATGAACAGAGTTCCTCACAGTTGGGTTTAAGCACAATTTTATATTCACATGCACATACTGTAAATATATAAATTTCACCTCTTACCCTACTATTTCCAAATTAACACTATCTCCAGTGTACCTAACAATTTCATATACCAAATCATTAAATTCACAATGACACCTTAACATGGAACCAGCAATCCAATGGCCTCGTATGGGTTCCTTGGGTAATGACCTTGGAAAAATTACATAACAATATATCCTTGGGACCGAGTTCTTCCCACACTTTTCACTTCGAAGTTCTCAAGCAACTCATACAATGATAATAGAGGAACTATGTAAACGAATCGACACTCTAAATCCGGAAGGCAATTTTCAGTAACTTCTTGGACTAAAAAAAAATTATCAAACAGGCTTACTACTCATTTACGATATTCCCGAATATGTATATATAAGATTACAGTATTACAGTGGACCAGTAATTCGCTATCGAGATTAGTGAATCTGAAAAGGGGGGGGGGAATTTCTAGTGTAAACGGGCACAAACGAGAAGAACAGTTTGGTTACTACTTTCGTCAGGGCAGGCGGCGACGATGGAACAACGGCAATCTGTTAACGACAGGGCGTCAGAGAGCAAAGCCATTACGAAAGGAAATTAGAGGAAACATTCTCAGTCAACCTATTAAAATATAGAGAGGATTTACATTATAGACACAAAGGGAAGAGGGGAGGAAATACGGAGCGTGTGATCACCCATCTGTTAACAACAGGGCATCCGAGAGCAAAGTGAGCGTTTCTCGCCTTCGGCCACACGCTCTCTTCCTCGCCGTTGTCCTAACATTGGAAGTGACTCCGACTAATTCCTCTGTAGCAATACTGTTCACACCTACTAACATGGCATAGGAAAAAAGTGTTCAATCTCGACGTACACGGATGGGTTGACTGACGATGTTTAAAATTTTGTGGCAAGCGTATGGGATTGACAATTATACCGAAGCCTAAACCAACGAGTGTTTAAACTAATTATAACCATGTGGAATAAGTATCCTGTCGACAGTGTAACGCAAACTTTAAGATTTGCAAATTTCCATTATCGGCAATTAGAATTTAACTAAACTTTAATTCATTACTATGTAATACAAAAAGATGATAATACCAAGCCTGACTTACAAATTTCGAATTTAAAGTATGAAGACAAATTTTCGCGATTATTAATCTCGTGCTAAAACTTTCGTTTCTACCGTGAGAACTGACCACGACTGTCACTCCCATAATCGCTCTATACAGTTCCTCTGTTACTAGAGTATCACTTAGGCTACAAATAATAACAGGGAACAAGCCTGAATATGGAACTTGATTATCACTCCCTACATACTACAGATGAATTATAATCAGGGGTTCATGGCTACACTTACATTACACTTATACTAACTTATACTACACTTATATTAACTTATATTATACTAACTTATACTAACTTAAGTATACTTAAATTACCCTTAAAATTACAGTACTTCAATAGGAGTAGCCCCACCCTGAACCTGGCGACGGCTTTTTTTTTTTTAAGATTCGCCACACTGGTGTGGCACGGGCTCGGGGTGGAGAGCTCGTCAGAGGATGGCAGTAAATAAACAAGGGGGCGTCCTCTGCATGGCGACAGAGGACGCTGGCGTGGGGGGGGGCAGAGCCCATCCCCCCATAATAACAAGGGGGCGTCCTCTGCATGGCGACAGAGGACCCTGGCGTGGGGGGGGGGGGGGCAGAGCCCCTCCCCCGGACAAATATACACCAGTGCAGTGGCTGGAGGGTAACTCCAGCCACCTATACCAGTACAGTGGCTGGAGGGTAACTCCAGCCACCATACGGCGACGGCTGGTACGGCGGAGGTGTAATGCACTGTTACTGCTACCTGCACGGTGGCTTACCTGAGCGCAAGAGGGGCACACGGGAAAGGTACAGGTGTGCCCGTTTTGAGCGAAGCGCGCACCGCTCACTTCCGCTCCCTGAGTATCTCCTCCTGGGGTCAGTGTCTGGCCAGCGTCCTCTGTCGCCATGCAGAGGACGCCCCCTTGTTTATTTACTGCCATCCTCTGACGGGCTCTCCACCCCGAGCCCGTGCCACACCAGTGTGGCGAATCTTAAAAAAAAAAAAAAAAAAAGAAGTCTGGCCTAGGAGAGGTTGAGAGGGAGCTTCGCTATTCTGTATTTTACGTATATCCTGCATTTCACCACCGTCGACGTAAAAAACATCACGTCCCCGTGCCTGGAGGTGGTATGTATAGGTGGTGGTGGTCTGGTGTTGAGGTGTGAGGTGTTGATGGAGGGATGTCCAGTGGGTGGTGAAATAGTCTGGCTGGTGGTCTGGGCTGACGGTGATATACAGTGTGGAGGGTTGGGGTGACTCGTGAAGGAGGCGCCGCAGGTGAGACGTTCCGCAAACGTGCCTTTTCTTGCCTGTGATGGGGATCCAGGTGACATGGCGGATCTTCATGGTTGTGGATGGTGGTGCGATGATGGTGGTCTGTGGCTGTATGCTGGCCACTGACGGGAGTGCTGGCGTTTTATGCCAGTGGTTGGTGGTGGTGAAATCCCTTGGTAGTGCAGGTGGCTTGGTTGCTGGCACGGCCTGGTGAATGCAGAGCATTACTTGGTTGGTGTTGGGCAGTGTCTGGGTGGTGGGTGGTGAGGGGGAGGGGGTGGTGTTGTATCGTTGGGGTGGGCATGAGATTCACCCAGAACAGGTGATGGAGGTGGTGAGTGTGGGTGTGGGCGGGGACGGAGGTGGTGGGGCGCGGGGTGTGAAGCGTTTGTTGTGGGTGGCTGGGGGTAGTGGGGAAGGTGGAATTGGTGGGGTGGCGGGGGTGGGGGAGGGTTGAGCTGGGAGAATGCGGCATGGAGGGGAGGGCGCAGTTTGTTCCGGAGGTGCGAGGTGAAGCTGGCATGGTGATGTGAGTGATGGTGGCGGATCAAGGCTTGTGGAATGTGAGTTGGAAGAGGTAGCATGAGTGTGCGAGTGAGGCGATGTGGTGTTGGGGGAGGTGGAAGTGGGGGGAGACGAGCGGGGCGAGGGGGGAGTAGGTCACGAGGAGGGGAGGGGCGACGATGTGGAAGAGGGGGAGGGGGTAAGGTAGAGGGAATAGGAATCGACGGATGATGTATGGGAGGAGGGGGATGATGCAGCTGTGGGACTGGGGGACGTAGGTGAGGAAGCGGGCGGCATTTTGTTCGGAGTATACGGTCTGACGTATCTGTTACGATACGTACGTGGGGTGTTGTTGTAAGCAATGGTGACTTGTTACGGGTTGGGGATGTTGGTGATAGTGTAGGGGCCCATGAATCATGGGGTGAGTTTGGGCGGGGTTGGCAGTCGAGCCACCATAACGGTATCTCCAGGCTTGTAAGAGTTGGTGGGACGGTTATCAGGCACGAGGTCTTGTTGTTTTTGCAGGTGGTGTAATCTGCTCTTTAGGTGGTGCAGGGGATCGGACACTGGTGACTTGGTCAGTGGTTTGAGGTGATGTCTGAGGGAAAGGAGGAGCGGGGCTTCCCCGAAAACACACTCGTGGGGGTAAATACCGTCTTCTCTGGGGCAGGTGTTTAGCCCCAACTGCACGATTTTTAAGTGGGCGGGCCAGTCTTCATTCTGGGCCTCCTCTATTCAGGTGCGCACATGATTTAAGAGGGTGCGATGGCTCCTTTTGCAGATACAATTTCCTTGGGGCCAATAGGGGGAGGAGTGAGAGGTCTGAAATCTGAAAAGAGTGGCGAGTTCTTTCCACACTTTCCTGGTGAATTCCGGCACATTGTCGGAATGTAGCACCTGTGGGACACCGAAATAGGGGAAGACGTGGCGGACGAGGGCTTCAGCTACTGCTACAGCATGGTGCTCCTTTGCTGGACAGGCGAAGAGGAATTTGGAGTAGCTGTCCACGAAAGTGATTATGTAATGTTAGCCAGCTTTCAGAGGTAAGGGGCCTACAACGTCGACGGCCAGGAGTTGCCAGGGTTTGTGAGCTGTGATTTTGCCCATGGGACCAGATGTGCGGGTGATGTCCTTTCCAAGGGCACAGGTGCGGCAGGCTTGGACTACTTGCTGGGCCAAGGTGGAGGGGCTGGTCGTCCAATAAATACCTCGAAATACTTTTCAGTAATTTCTTCGTGCCCAGGTGGATTCCGTTGTCTGAATGGAGATGGGTCAAGGTGTCCAGGGCTGTAGTGGGGTCGAGCATGATGTGGCCTGTTTGTGTGAAGAGGTGATCGCCCTGGTGGTTTAGTCTGGAAAAGATGTGGGCGGGTATCCAGTCTGGCCGATCTTGATCCCGCCATCGTTGGATCTGTTCAGACGTAGGGTGAATGGCCTGGATGGGGAGCCGTGACAGGGCGTCAGCATTGGTGTGAAGTTTCCCTGAGCAATAGGAAATCTTGTAGTGGAAATCTTCTAAGGTTTCTCTCCACTTGATGATTTGTGCATTACGGGTGTTCGATTGTCGGAGCCACTGGAGCGACTGGTGGTCGGTGATGATGGTGACCTTGGTGCCAGAGAGGTAGGCCCGGATGTGTTCTAGGGCCCAGATGATTCCGAGGCATTCGCGCCTGGTGGCAGCGTAGTTTTTTTTCCACTTGGTGGAGAGATCGGCTGGTGCATGCGATAATGTGCTCTCGTCATTTCTGTACCTGTGCTAGGACAGCACCTAACGCGATGAGGGATACGTCTGTGTATAGACGAAATGGCAGGTTGTAATCTGGGAAGGTGATGGGGGCTGTAATCAGCTTGCTTTTTAAGGTGTTGAAGGCATTGACCCTGTCTTCTGACCACGAAAAGGGTTCTCCTTTTTTAGTCAAGTCGTGGAGGGGCTTTGCAACGTCGGCGAAGCCTTTCACAAACCTTCGGTAGTAGGAGGTTATCCCCAGGAAAGCTCGGACTTCTGTTACGTTTCTCGGGAGGGGGAGGTCCGCGGTGGCGCGGAGCTTGTCTGGATCGGAGGCAATACCTTCCTGCGAGATAGTATGTCCCGGGAAAGCAACAGAGCGTGCCACCAGGACGCACTTCGACGGTTTTAGCTTTAATCCGACCTGCCTGATCCGTTGGAAAACCTGCTTGAGGCAGTGGAAGGGGTCAGCCCAGGTCTGCTAAAGACGATGACGTCGTCCAAGTAGGCCAGGCAAGTTTCCCATGTGAGGCCAGTCAGGACAGACTCCATAAGGCGCGAGAAGGTGACAGGACAGAGTCTAAAGGGCAGGACGTTGAATTCGTAATGTCTCCCGTTGCTGGTGGAGAAAGCGGTCTTTTCTCTGTTGGTGGGGTGTACTGGAACCTGCCAATACCCCGACTGGAGGTCTAAGGTGGAGAACCAGGACGCGCCGTATAGGGAGTAAAGGGAGTCGTCGATACGTGGCAGGGGTGTGGCGTCTTTGGCAGTGACGTCGTTTAGGCATCTGTAGTCCACACAGAACCTGATTGACCCGTCCATCTTTCTTACTAGTACGACGGGGGAGGACCACGGGCTGGTGGAGGGTGAGATGACACCGGCATCTAACATGTCCTGGACCTGCCGGTCCTCCTCAGCTCGTTGGTGGGGGGGTTTCCGTCGAGATGGTTGGCGGATCGGTGGTCCTTCGGTGTGGATCTCGTGGGTCAGGACGGTGGTGTGGGCTATGTCGGTTGGTCCTGAAGCAAACAAGTCCTGAAATTCCAGGAGTAGATGGCATAGGCTGTCTGCTTGGTGAGGAGAGAGGTGGGGGGTAGGAGAGGAAGGAGGGCGGGGATAAGGAACTTTGAATAGACGTCGACGAAGGTGACGATGTAACGGTATCCAGACCTGGGTGGCAGGGGTCTGACAACGTCGACGGATAAAAGCTGCCAGGGGTTGTGGGCGGTGATCTTGCCGGTAGGACCCGCCGTACGGGTAATGTCTTTCCCTATGCAGCATGCTTGACACGCACCGATGTGCCACCAGTGTCGTGCCGAAGATTTTAGCACTTATAGAAATTTGAGATATCCCACCGGTTGACATCAGTGAAAGGGCGCCACTTTGACTATATGAATTAATTAGATTTTTACTAGTGTACCTCGTGTTGGGTTAAGAGGTCGAGTTTTCTATGTGTGCCTAAAATTATCGGCACGACACTGGTGTTACAGCGGTAGAATTCTCATTCTGAAAGCGTGCTAAAATATTTCGGCACGACACTGGAGGTCAAACCGGTGGAATTATTAATTTATAACGTAGTCAAAAATTCCATTATTACACTGGTGGCTAAAGCGGTGGGATATTTAGATAGATTCGGTAATAACATGCTAGAGGCCCACTTGATCTTATATTGAGAACTCCTGGAAGGTAAAATTTTTCATTGTAGTGATAAAACCGAAAATTGATAGGTATATTCTCACAGTTATAATTGAAAATTCTCGTAGTGTGGACCATCATAGTTTATTCAGTAGCTACTTTCCCCCTTACAATAAAACATCCATACACACATCACAAACTTGGGCAGTATGTGGCAAACTGTGACACATCTCTCGGTGTCATCTGAGAAAATGGAGGCGAAATGGAAGAGAAACATGGCGCCTGAGGTGTGTGGGGAACTCTTCGTGGAGGAGCTGTTGGACGGGCGTGCAGGCGTTGGGGAAGTGGCGTCCGTGGGGAAGGAGATGCAGGGAGCCCCAGGACGAGTAGGGCCCTGTTGCGGAGGAGGAGAGTGGCTTTTGGATCCCCAGGAAGAAGCCCCTGGGCCTGATCCTAATGTGATGGAGTAACCGCCGCCCTGTGAGAGATGTACTCCCCAGTGATTATTATTATTATTTTTTTTTTTAATTTTGAAGTGTTGTAGTGTGATGAAGTGTTGTTAAGATGGTTATGGTAATATTTAGTTAAGTGCTGGAGGACCCTTGATCAGACCTAATTCCCCTTGGTCTAGGATAAATAGAGGGTCATACTTTAGAATTAATTCAGTTAGTTCTTTTCACTGGTCATCAGTGAGTTGTTGCCATTTCTGTTCATCAATTAAAGCTTTCAGTTTCTGACTACGGGTACCCTTTTGTTCGACGTGATCATTCTCGGCTAGAAGGTCGTTTCGTATTTTAGTGATATTAATTTTGTCAGGGACTGGGCTGGTCACTCTCACACGAACCGATGATGGTACCTTTTCGTACCACTTTCACCTTTTTAGTGGGGTTAATGAGTGGAACGTAGATGTTGTTTGCCTCGTTTACTTGGGACCAAATAAGGGTGACTATTATGACTCATTCTAGACTGTGGATAGATGATAAAATTAGTTGCTGGTTCCACTTTCACAGGTACGGACACAAATTTAGATTGGTAAGGGTCCAACTGTACGGTCGAAAGGAGGTTAATCTGTGAGAAGGTTTGTTTCGGTTTAGATAATACTACGGGTTCATCTTTAACTCTCCTCACCTTGTTCCTCTGTCGGCGGGTGCATCATCCCAGATCATAACTCTCTTCACTCCATCCCACATGTGTAGCTTGGCTCAACACGTCACATCCCAGGAGAATGTCTGTACTAAGATAGGAGTTTGGTACTACCGGGACCCACTGCTTGTGTACTTTCTCATCACCGACCGCTATTTCAGCTCGCAACATCCCTAATATTCTCGGAGGTGCGCCTGTGATTCCTTGTAAGCGCGGCACTCAGTAAGCAACCCTGTTGGGCATGAAGCACAGGAGTCAGTTTGGTGTGAAATGAGAAGTGGGAGAGGGAAAAAATCTAGTCCTTGGAACCAGTTATAGAACACAATGATCTCATATGTGATCTCATTAGGTTAAGCGAGGATAGCACTAAGGATAAGCAACTATTCGTATGCATCAAAAACTCAATTCTTGCACTTATCAACCCGACAAAATTTTCCTCAGGATTACCCACTAATGTTTAATAATGTCCAGTTCTGTCCTGCATCATCCTTGAACATGCTCGGGGTTTCATTCTCTCGAGATTTGTCTTGGAAAGAACATATTACATCTCTTGTGAAATCTGCTTCCAAGTGTAATGAGGTGTATAAAATCCCGCGTTGCCCGGAGGCAAAGTGGGGGATCCTCTCTTTGGCTCAGTGGTTAACGTGCGCGCTATGCAAGCGCGGGGGTCTGAGTTCGAATCTCGGTCAGAACAAATTTATTCAGTTTCATTTCAGTTATTACATTGGTCGGCAGCGGTGTGGGATGTGAGGTAAGGGCCATGAGGCTCATATGTCGTGTTGACAGCCTTACATCCCGGTGGTGGCCTCCAATGCTACGCTACCATGTGGGAGAGCGAAACTGTCCAAATTAATCACTAGGGGGAGAAAAGAGTGATGTAATGAGGTGTATAAAAGCCCGCGTTGCCCGGAGGCAAAGAGGGGGGATCCTCTCTTTGGCTCAGTGGTTAACGTGCGCGCGATTCAAGCGCGGGGGCCTGAGTTCGAATCTCGGCCAGAACAGTGATTAATTTATTCAATTTCATTTCAGTTATTACACAAGAGATTAGGTGTGCTTAGCCGATTACGAACTTTCTTTACCCCTGCACAGTTGTTGACCTTGTACACGGGTTTTATTCGCCCGTGTATGGAGTACAACTCTCATGTGTGGGGAAGCTCCCCACATGCAGCTCTTCTCAATAGGGTGGAGTCAAAGGCTTTTCATCTCATTAACTCTCCTCCTCCTACTGATTCCCTTCAACCTTTGTCTCTTCGCCGCACTGTTGCATCTCTTTTCTATTGCTACTTCAACGGTCTCTGTTCCTCTGAACTGTCTACTTGCATCCCTCCACCTCTACGACGGGCACGTAGTACCCGTCTAGCAACTAACTCTCATCTCTTTTCTGTCCAACTCTCTAATGCGAGAGTTAACCGTTACTCCCAGTCCTTCATTTATGCAACTGGTCAACTCTGGAACTGTCTACCTCTGTCTGTATTTCCTACTTCCTGTGATCTCCAGTCTTTCAAACGCAGTGTGTCCAGGCATCTCGAAATGAACGGATCTTGAATTTGGCTCTCTTTTGTATTGTTTTTGCTTTTTCTTGGAAGGAACAGTATGCAGGCCTGTGGGCTTTGGTTCCTTCTTCCTTGCATAAAAAGAAAAAAAAATGTGGTGACTTCAACTTTGCAAATATTATTTGGGAGGAAAACAAGAGTGGCAAGTGGCTCTCAGGGATATGGACAAGTTCTAAACTTCCTTGAAGCTGTGAATGACAATTATTGGACACAAAATGTAGGAGAATGGACGCATCTAAGAGAAACGGACCACCCAGCAAGACTCGACCTTATTTCTACCAAAACCAATTGCGAGTTAAATGACATTAGATACCTAACTCCATTGGGCCTTAGTAAACATGCCCTCTTGTGTCACTCTAACTGCAGATGTCAAGCTAAAGGAAAAAGAGCACAGTGAATAAAAGTTTAACTATCATAAAGCTGACATAGAAAAAAATGAGGATCCTGTTTAGCCAGAAGGACTGGGAGGGCATACTTTCAAACACAACAGCAAGTGAGAAATGGGACTCATTCCTGGAAGTCTACAACAGGGTCGTCAAGGTGTCTGTACCAACCTACAGGAACAAACAAGAGTCGAAAAAACCCAAATGGATGACCAGGAGACTACAGGCACTGATAAGAAGAAAACAAGAAGCATGGCAGAAATATAGCGTAAGAAAAAGTAGACCACACCGGAAACAGCACAACAATGTTAGAAACATGGTAACGAAGGAAGTATGGAGGGCGAAGTTTAATTATGAAAGACGAGTAGCACTGGATGCCGCTAGTAACCCAAAACATTTTTGGGCCTATGTCCGATCCAAAACCACTGCCAAAGACTCCATCACTACCTCTGGAGAAATGACAGAAAATGATGGGGAGATTGTTCAAGCAATGAATGAAGCATTCAATGGAGTATTTGTAAGGGAGAATATTAGCCAACCACCTCCAAATCCGGACTATGTATTGCTAGGACCCAAGGTGGAGAATGCCACAATAACGAGAGAGAGTGTTAAGAAGAGTCTTAAGGAACTTAATGATAACAAGGCACCAGGACCGGATGGAGTATCACCATTAATTCTCAAAGAATGTAGGGAGGTTTCGTGTGATCCACTCTTGGACATATTTCGTGCTTCCTTGGGTACTGGACTTGTCCCCAGTGACTGGAGAAGGGCCAATATATCACCAATATTCAAAAAGGGCAGCAAGGCAGAACCTCTGAACTACAGACCAGTGTCACTAAACAGTGTGGCGTCTAAGTTACTCGAGGGTATCATCCGTGAGGAAACAATGAAACACCTATCATAGAACAAGCTTGTTAGTGATGCACAACACCGCTTCAGAAGTAACAGGAGCTGCCTCACCAACATGTTATGTTACTTAGATGACCTGGTCAGTGCTGTGGATAGAGGTCTTTGCATTGATATCAACTACCTTGACTGCGAAAAAGCCTTCGACAGAGTTCCTTGCCAACGACTAATTATTAAGTTGGAGGTAGTAGGCATGGGAGGAAAAATATTGCAGTGGATTAAGAGCTTCCTTACGGACAGGTACACCACAGAGTGAACATCAGGAACTCAAGATCCGACTGGTTACCAGTTAAGAGTGGAGTTCCCCAGGGGTCGTGCTGGGGCCAGTTCTTTTCCTTGTCTACATTAATGACTTAGTGAACAACTGTGAGTCATCGGCCAGTTTATTTGCAGACGATGCAAAAATATACAAGATCATCAGGACCGGAGCGGACGTTGGGGCCCTACAACGTGACATGAAGCGTCTGGATAACTGGAGCAAGAAGTGGCTGCTGTCATTTAATGTAGATAAATGCAAGACCATGCATGTAGGCCACAACAACCAGCAGGCCGATTACCATCTTAAAGGAACAGCACTGGAGAAGTCAACACAAGAGAAGGATCTGGGTATCATGGTGTCAATCTTAAGTCATCTACTCATATTGCCAAGATAACTGCAAAAGCCAACGGTTGCCTGGCGACTATAAAAAGGAATTTTTCTCTGCTCAGTAGAGAGATACTGGTACCAATATAGGCTACCTCTCCCTGGTCTGCCCAGTTTTGGATTACGGAGCTCAGCCTTGATCTCCGTACCTGAAACAAAATATTCAATCACTTGAACAAGTAAAGAGGAGAGCCACGAAACTGGTCCCAGAATTGGCCCAGCTGCCTTATGAGGGGAGATGTCGCCGCTTGGAGCTACAGCCGCTGCAGAATAGGAGAATCAGAGGGGATATGACAGAAACATATGAGCTTTTACACGGTTTTGAGAACATCCCCTACACTCGTTCCTTCCATAGGAACATGAATGATTTGATATGGCACTCCCTCAAGCTACAGAAGCCAGACCACTTCAGGACAACATTAAAGGGTAACTGGTTCTCCAGTAGAGTCATTAAATATTGGTATGCACTCCCCGAGAGTGTCGTGACCGCCCCAACAATAGCCACATTTAAAGCTAGGTATGATAGCCACATTAAATCGTTAATGCACACTGGCTGACGGGTCTTAAGAGGTGGGAAACACCACAAGAAGCCTGCTTCTTAATTCCACGCTGTGTATTCATAGGTAGCATTCATAGGCAAGCATTCATAGGTAAGCCGTGGTCAATCTTGTTGAAGGGTTTGGAGAATTCTAAGAACACGACATCCACGTTCTTCCCCTCTGCCAGGTTCTGTAGCAGCCAGTCGTAGTGTACCAAGAGTTTAGACAGGCAAGACTAAATCCACGTTGGATATTATTAAGTTTTTTTTTCTTCTTTTTTTCCGTGTGGGAAATAATTTTGTCTCGCACATTTCTCAAGGGTGGTAGGTGGTGCCGACCATCATCCACTCACTTGATGTAGTGCTGCATACTTCTTCCTTAGGCATTATCATTCTTTGTCTGTGCCTGCCCTCCTCTCTTCCTATTTCTCCCATCTTTCCTTTCACTTCTTATTTCTTTTCTTTCCTCTACAGGTGGCTTTACATTGAGTGACAAGCCAAATGGTTTCCTGTAAGCCAAGAAACCATTTCAACGCTGGGTGGTAACCATATAATCAAACCATACGTGCTCCCTACGTGTCAACAAATGGGTTGGTGTTGGTGGAGGGTTAGTGCCCCTACCCGTAAAACAAATAACTCATAAGTCAAATGGCCACCCCTTACGGGATTATGGCGTCTGGCAATAGATAGATAGACATTTCTCAAACACCTTGATTATGTGCGATGTGAGAGCAACAGGTTTGTAATTAAAAAAAAAAGTTTTGGAGTTATATGAGTACTCAGGGAGGTACAAACTGGACCGTACAGGGTATAACCAAGTGGTTAGCTAGTCAGCACAGCCAACCAACAAAGTTTACCCTTTAAAACGAAGTTAGAGTTATTAAGTTTATTTTCTTTTGGTCTGCATATTATAACAGAAAACGGATATACGGTAACTAATATTTTTACTAAAAGAATTTAAATTTTAAATATAGCTGGTTAGCTGTAGTGTACCGTCCGTCGTTGAGGGGTTATGAGACTGATTGAGTGAAAAGAGCTTTGGAAAGTCTCATGTCACGGAATATGGCCATCTTCTGAAACAAAAGTGCCTGTTACTGTACATATCTAGTCACGGGCAAAATGCAGCAGTGCAACAGTTTGGGGGAAAGCAAGAAGTATAACAGAGAGCAGAAAAACAATATATGGCTTGTGGAAATTAAGGGAAAAGGAAATAAATAATCAGTGCACAGCGTAACAGACTGAAAAGTATACAGAATAGACATCCCACCTAATGCCTTTGGACCTTCGCTGCCAAATGTAAAGTGTGATAACTCATACAATAGAATATTTAGCATCACCAGCAGTTGCTCCTAGGTTCATTAAATTCCTAAGCTTAAAACAAACACGTGCAAACAAGCTGAGTTTGTGCAGGTTTCGTCTTCACCCTTTAAGGAAGCTATGAAAATATCGTTTAATTTAATTCTAGCGTAATATAGCATGAAGAATAATGTACTTGAAAGTAACAGGTTTCTTAACTACCACAGCCTATAATGTTTTAAAATCTTATATTTATATTCTGTAAGCTTAAATCTTATGTGCAAATTCTTAGGTGTTTTTGCCACCTAAGTTTAATGTGGAAAGTTAATGTAAAATTTAAGAAACATTTTGTCAGTGGTGTGCAGTTAGAAGCTAGGCCTCCCCTTGAGCTGTGATTTTTCTCACTCGCAGCCCATCTCCCGTCGTGTGAGGACCTCCACCCAGCCCGCGGCGGGACCAGTTCTCCGGCAGCTCTCCACCAGCCGAGGGGGTTTGGTCTGGTCTTTCCACCGTGAGGATGTGGCCTTGATCCAGCCGACCTGGAGGTCGAGACCGACCTATTCTCCCTCCTCCCGGATCGGGGCTTTTCCCTTGCCGTCGACCGTGACTGGGCCATCCCTCATGGCTTTCCGTCTGCTGCTGGGGAGCTGGGCGAGTCCTTAGCCCTACACCATCCAGGGCAAGGGGGTTGAGGGCAGCGTCGGGGCGGGTTCATCGATCTGCAGCTGTCGGCGCCTCCTCGATCGGCGCCACGTCGTCCATCCTGTTGCCCGTCCCGCCCTGTCCTCCTCTTCGACCTGTGCAGCCGGCCACACCATCTACCGCCAGCCCTCGTCTTCTCCCTTGCCTTTGCTGCCTTCCTCGTCATTCTGTCTGCCTGCTGGTGCCCCGTTTTTCTTAAATTTCTGCAGCGCGCTTTTGCGCGCCCCCTGACGGGCTCTTTGTTTGCCCGTGTCCCCACAAGTTGGGGCAAATATTCACACACACGCACACACACACACGTGATTTTTCTGGGTATAAGACAGTACGCCCCCACCTTCTTCGTGGTTGGGGAACTCCGCCAGTGACTGCGTCGTGTTAACAGTGTGTGTACCATGATCATTGTTACTGGTCGGTACCCACCCAATAATCTGCGGATTGACCAGGCGACACCACTAATGTCTACCAAACCGTGTGAGGTTCTGTTTAACTGTGTGAATGGTAAGATGCTTGATCTCGGCCACGACTTATCTCAGCCGACCCCTGTGTTCCAGCTGTTGCCCCGTCTGGCAGGCGCCCGATCGGATACGATACAGGTCAATCTGTGTCGAATTATAACAAAGGAAAGGAGGTGGAGCTGAACCCAAGTGGTGAGGACCGCCTCCATATAATTCAGCGGCCATCTCCAGCTGAATAACCTGGTGTAACCACCATCCTGAAGTGATTATTGGAAAGAGATTATATCCTGCTATTAGATAAGTCAGTGGATAAGTGGCAAGAGGTGGAAGAATTCTTTCATTACCAAACGGGCGAGGCCTTTTCATATTTTCAATTGAAATGAGGCTTTCACGAGTTAATTGTTATTTTCCTTGGATTATCTTGTTATAAGCCTTTGTAAATGATTTGACAGAGGAGTTGGAATTATGCACGAGTCTATTTGCTGACGACGCTAACAGAGTGATGAAGATGTAGGCTACAGCGGCTTCGTAGGGGAGATGAGACAGGTGGTGTGAGAAGTGACTCCTTTCACTTAATCTTGCAAAATGCAAATCTGTGCACACTGGAAGAAATAAGGCTGATTATGAAATTTGGGGAGAAAATTTGGCAAAAACTGACGTATAGACATAAGAGTATACATAGCAAACCTGAAGCATGAAAATTATTATGGAAATTGTAGCAAGAACAAGCAGCAGAATAGGAATAATAAAGAGAAATTCTGAGTACTTTAATATTAGAACTTTTAAATGTTATATTTGTCCTTAGTAAGGCCTATTCTTGTGTACGCTGCACAGTGCTGGGCGCCACATCTGACTAAAAGACATTGAGGCAGTTAAGAATGTTCAGCTGAGGACTACAAGACTCGTCCCTGAACTTCTAGGTCTAACCTATGAAGAGTCGAGGTGCAAAAGGCTGAACCTGCCAACGTTAAAGGCTCGTCGAGTAAGGGGAGATGCGATACAAGTTAGTAAAATTCTTCAGACATTGGAGGACACCCAACTTTCAGATTTCTTTAGCCTTAGTGACGATACCCGGAGGGGACATAGCTACAAACTGGAACGGCCGGCCCATTGGCGAACTGAATTAAAAGCTAATGCCTTCTCTGTAAGAGTAAATCAGCATTGGAATGCCCTGCCAGTTGAACAGCCTGTGATTTATCAATATTTAAAGCCTGATATGATGAGTCAAAGACTCAACAATAGGGAATGGACAGTACTAGACATGATTAGGTGAGTACGGCGTTGGCAGAGTCTATGTTGATATGAGTCGGCGCTGATAGATTCGGCGATGGCAGCCAGTATCGTCGGAGTTGGCAGAATGAATGCTGACTCAGTCGGGGTTTGACAGAGTCGGCGTAAGACCCGGTGTTTGCAGTGTCAGTATGTGAAAGACCCAATTGAGAGGGCAGTTGAATTCCTAGCCCCCACCACCTCCCTTTTTGTCCTCTCTTTACGACACGCAGGGAATACGAGGGTAGCATTGTATTCTATTTCCTCAGTACCGAAGGGATCCCCGTACCCCAGTGAGAATTAAAAAAGGGATTAAAGAATCCCCCGAGCTAGACCTTACAATGAGATCATATAGCCCCGCTAGGTAACAGGAGTGCGCTACCCCTCCCGTGGCAGTCCCGGGCGCGGCTCGAACTCGCGACCCCTCGGTCCCGAGCGCGAAGCTCTACCTCTGAGTCACCGTGCCCCCTCCTCTAATGAGAATGTTGCTACTGAATAAACTGGCCTTAGGTTCGTTATGTAACATATACTCTTTATACTGAAAACAGTAGTGTGTTTACAGTCTTTTGATTAAGTGCAGCATCTGCAGAAGTAAATTATCCCTCTTGCAAAAAGAAAGTAGACCGTTGTACAAGTATAACCATTATAAACATTATAAATACCCAATCAAAAATGAATTCCTTGGAAATGTGTGTGGGAAAAATATAGACATCGCTCCTTTGTTTGCTGTAATTTCTGATGCACGTTTTCTATTATACGAATGGAATCGATATTCTTTTATATTTTGGTTCAAGTGTATTAATGAAATTTTACTGTTCATGTTTAAATATATATATTTCACTTTTCTTATTGTATATACAGCTTCAGTATTATAGATGCATTATTATTCAATATCTAATCAAGACTGTTCCAATAATGCCTTAATTTATAAAAACATGACAGAATAAGATAATTTAACTAAAATTCAGTGTATGTAACTGCATATAAGGAATTATATACTATATCTAATTCCACTTTCTTGTATAGTAGCATAAATAATATCGAAAAACTTACTTCGTTCACATATGGTGCGCGTTCTGGTGCTGTGAGGGTCGTCACGTGACGGGAGGCTGGCCTGTGATTGGTGGGCCTCACTTCCGCCTGGAACAATAATATCCGCGGAACAAAATGGCTGGCTCAGTGGCTGCTAGAGTGTGGGTAGAGGAGACATGCTCTTTGTCTTAAGTTTGTGAAATTTTGACATTGTAGTGTATTGAAAATGTCGAACCCCACATTTAGAACACGCATCTCACAGTTAAAAAGGAGAAAAATAAATAAAAAGAAATTAATACGAAGAGGGAACCCACTAAATCAACGAAATAATGGTAAGGTGATATTGTGATGACCATTTGTTTTCGTTGCCATTGAACATTGGTTGAGCAATCACACACTCGCTTTTGTCTGTGGAACTTGTTGTGACTACAGTTTTGGAAAATGTTATGGTTTTTTAGGATTTATGAGGATATATGCTTGTTATCTACACGAAAGTAGCTGTTGTAGTGAAGTAAACATTGGCATTATTGGGGACTTAAAAGTAACATGCCAAACATTCATCGAGTATGAGTATATACGTTTATATTAGTAGCCAGTCAGTCATGTTCCAAACAGGTGAATGTCAAAAACTTGGAGTATTGTAAGAAAACAGTTAATCATTAGCAGTGTTATTACGGTTGGGTAGCTTTTTTTTTTTTTTTTTTTCATAGTTTAGGAGCTTATCTTGAATAATGAGTGGTTTAGCAATATGTTGTCATTATGATACATGGGTTTTTGTGGAAATATAATCCTCACTACATTTACACCTTTTTTTTTAATTATGTGAAGTATACTCTGCTGAAATTGTGTCCCAGTGGAAGATTAGTCTATGCAGTAATGAGTTTATGTAGTGATGTTAAAGAGCAGTGGACACTAGTATTTAACAAGTAAAAAGTGTTGTGTTCAACTGAAATTCATCATTTAATCTTGTGTCATCTTTGATATAACTATGTCATTTCAGTTACTGTATTTGGTATGGAAAGTGTATTTGCATATAGCTTAATTGGGAACTGAAATTTTTGGCAAGTTCTTCCAGGCATAAGATGATACGCATTCTATGATCTGTGGAAGTACTCATAGATTTACAAAAAGTTATGACAGACTGCCATACCTTGACGACAGGGTAGGCAGCAGGGTGCCCTGATAGTTTTCTCTGGATTTAGTATGGAAATATATCTGTTCACTAATAAAACTGGTATCTTACCGTACCATACGTTATTATTGAATGTCAAGCATTAAGGTTATGAGACAATTAGCCTACTGGGGGGTTAGATCTTGTGTGAGCGGGAGCTCCCCCAGTTGAATCTCGGGCGGGGCCCTGGCAGTGGAAAGGTTGCAGGATTTCAAAGATGTTTTTAAAGCATTTTTTGGAGTAATGATTTGTAACCTTGAAGTGATTTTTAGTAAACCTTTAGTCGATTTGGGTCAGTTTCGTTTTGTAAATAAATTATTAGGTAATGATAAATGGGAGAAGCAGGCTTTTACACTTCAACAGCATATATGCTGCAAGTACTGCTGCAGCCAAGTTGGAAAGTCTGGGGATTTATGGATATATGTTGAGCTCCATACTCCCAGCACAGCCCAAAGTTGCAAAGTACCATACATAAAGATATTAGTAAAGAAAAAACTTACAAAGCAATTGTTGTAAATTTAGTTCTGCACTGTTGCCTCAGAAGGCAAAAGGCATATACAGCCTTATTATTGTATTTTGCATTATGAAATTGCATTAGGCTATTGAGTAAATAACCATATTTTCCTCTTGAAATGCTTACACTCCAAACAGAAAGGGCAGGACTTAAAGAAGTCATATACTAAGTATGAATATGGCAAAAAGTTTCTAGGGTAATCCTTAAGGAGACACAGGACCACTTTATTAAAAAATATATTA
>JAGKTI010000456.1:93753-135944 GCA_018397915.1 Birgus latro
TTCAGTGACTGCAAAAGTGTACAGAAGTGCATTTTTGATTATGAAAAGGCTCCATAAGCAAATGAGGAAAATATGATAAAGGATAGGTTAGGTTAGGCTACAACAGATGGGATTGGGGTGTGATAATTTAGGTTAGGTTTGAATAAATAGGCACTGATAAGGGTAGTTTTGTTAAAAAATAAGATGACTGTCTTCATGCACCACAATATGGCATTTGTTTGTAAACAAACACCACTTTGTAAAATTCTTTTTACCACTTTTAACCCCTCGGCTGCATATAGCGTTCTGGAAATGCCAGTCGGTAGACTGCAACGTACACACTGGAAGAACTGCTTGAAATATTGTGAACTTTTTGGTCATTTTTCATGCTGATGCTTGATGAGTGGGTCGCAAATTGTCAGTGTGGAGTGTAAATTTTGACTACAATGTTTGGTTAGGTATAAGTGGGTCAAAACGCATGATGAAAACAATTATTTGAACTGGTTTTCCCACACCATGGACACAGGAGATGTTTAGGGCTGCAACAGCATTGGAGTTAAAAGAAATAGAAAACAATGAAACTTGAAAATGCAACCAGAAAATACTTAAGAATCCCGTAAAGAGCTAAGGTAAGGAAAAAAGGAAAACTGCAAAATAAGGTGACCCTATGTCTCCTTAACCTCTAAACAGCAGGCTATTTATAGCGCGGATATCTCACTACGGACATTTTTCTGAACGTAGCCTATTTTCAGACCTTAATATCTTGGAAACTGTAGCAGTTAGGAAAAAGAAATTAAAGACCATATTACACATCTTTTCTTCTTGCGAATGAAAGTATTTCCTGGTCTGTAGGTCGTCGTGTTGATGAGTTTGGAGATGAAGAGGAGTACTGGTAATTTTTGGTGCAAGAGGTAGGATGTATTCGTGTGTGTGCGCACAACCTTGATTTTAGCCTTACTCTCAAATTGATAATTTCTCCATTAGGCTACAAGATAAGCTATACACAGTGGCATCAAAGGCACTGTCACTGAGTCCTTTCCTAGTATCCTTAGAAAGGCTTGGCAGGGGTAGATGAGGCAAAAGTCCAACAGGAACGGAATCAGACCAGAAGAGTTAAGAACACATCGTCTTACACCTGGGAAAGCCACAGAGATGACCGAGGTATGGTTGGCTCGGCTGGTGGGAGTGTCTCCCTAGCTTGTAGCAATGAGATCAAGTGGTGGCCACTTCAAACTATGCCAGAAAAATAATTGCGGTTCCTATCAGCACCCGGCAGCCTCCCACCACCTCATTTGCATCGATCCATACCAGCACCTGTGGGTTAGGGGTTAAGGACTTCCGGTACTTGTTAAAATTTCAGGAGAATTTTATTGCCAACCGGTTCACCGTCTGTCATTGTACTTGGCTCATACATGGTTATGGCTGTGGCTTTGCTCCTTTAGAAGGAGCTGTGGACTTGTTTCCCCACCAAATGGTTTTGCAACTGTGGCATTCTACCAGTTACCGGACCAATCAGTCTGATCTTACATCAGATTGTGCACCCATGATTGTTATAAAACATTGGTAGAACTACAGAACATTGGAAAAGTTGTATACATATTTAAATTAGAGGGAAGATGTAATGCTTAATGTTTTTAAATATGGTACCATACAGTATAAGAAAGGAATACTGAAGCTATTCTGTATTGTTAGCAACTGACATTTGACATTCTTTGCTTCAGTTGTTCAGTCACTGTCTTCACATTGAGCCCACAGAATTGCTGTGACATGTCAACAGTCTCTGCTTCATCCAGTAGCAGTGCAGTGAAGATAAAGCTGATAACTCTGCCTTGCCTCTTTCCCATGGATATACCAACTTGAACCAACCAGCTCTCGAACTAGGTGATTGTTACTTACACCGGTGTAGTGTAGGTGAGGTAAAGAACTTAGGAGCTGGAATGGAGAAAAAGTGACACAATGCTACTCTTACCCTTTCACTCTGATGATGTATTCTTTATCGTATTGTACCTAACATAATGTGGTTTCATTCAGCCCAGGTTGTGAAGGGGACAATGAAGACTGTTTCTGGTTGCATCACTATGAATGATCTCACCAAAACTTCACAAAGCTGATGGAAGTTATATACTGTACATGAATAAAATTGTTGGACTGAAGGGAGTTACAGTGGGTAGTAGAGTCCATACAAGTATGCAGGTAGCTAAAGCCTTTGACACCACTTAAAGATGATTGTTCAGTGCAAAATACAGCCTCGTTAATTTTTACAGACCGTGCATGGCCATATAACCATATGTAATAATGAGCGAAAGCACTTGGTAGCAAACCCAGTATCACTGATGGTAATGAAGCAACTTTCGTAGTGAACTAGTATTTTGGTGGTAGTGAAACCATTAACTGCAAAACCTTTGGATACCAATTGGGTAATTGTTCATAAAACCATAGCACCAGATTCCTAGGAAAGAATAACACGAAACAGTTCGTTGCACAGTTCTAACTCTTCTTCTGTGGTGTTTCTTCTACAAGAAAGAAAGAAACAAGTTATTGTGGGGTCTGTAATGTGGTGTTAAGGCTTTGTAAACATTAACCCTTACCTTTTTTTTTTTTTAAGATGAAAATAAATTAATTTCAAGCCATTTTAGGCATTAACCTACCCAAACACCACTTACCCTTACCTAAATCCATCATTCAAGCTTAACCGAGACCAATCTCTGATCTTACCAAGCCATTGGTAGAGTCCATCTTGACTTATTTCAATTTTGAAAACATGTGACAGACCCATTTCCAACCTTCTGATTGGCTGAATCAAAACTTAAATTCACAAAAGCATGCTGCTTATGACCATAATTCCCCACCAAGAAACAGAAATGTATTGCTTTTAATGGATAAGATGTAAGCAAACCTCCAGCAGAGGCACAGATTAAGACACCACAATATCTGATTTTTCCCTGGAAGAAGCATCACAGAAGAATGTTGGCTTAGAACTCAGCAACAAATTGAATCACATTGTACTTTCTTAAAGAAAGGAATCTGGTGTTATGCTTTTGTAAACATTATCTACAGAGTGTACTAAGTAGCATCCGCAGCTCAGTGGGTTAGAGCGCTCCACTCTGACCGAAGGGTCGTAGGATCGAATCCACCCAAGGGTCATTGCTGGACATCAGGAGGGGCATCCGGTCATAAAATGCTACACATTCCAATCCAAAAGCCCTCTACCCAGGGGCAGTGCCTTAGCCCTTCGGGGGTACCAGGTGTAAAACCAAATTATTATTACAGAGTGTACTAAGTCTTGATGAAAAGTCCTTGAAAGCATGACAGCCACCAGGTATCCTGAACTTAACATACACTTGACTCTCAACCTTCAAGCCAAACCCTCTACTAGAGTTCAACATTGTTGTTTAGGAAGGAATTAGAATGAACTATGGGACCATCATCATTTCCAAATGTCACACCTTGGAAGCACTCCTACCCCACAGGGAAAATATCATATGCAAAATAGCACCTTAAGCTTTTGCATCCTTACAGTTCTCCCTCACTGTCCTACCATAGCTACCTTCTACCTCTTCTTTGACTCAAACTGTTCCACTTTTTTTCTTTTTTTTTTAAGCCAGCATTACAGTATCACTTTTACAATTTTACACATTATTTTGCGATCTAAGGTTCTTGAATGAAGAAAAAGGTAATTATCCAGACCATCACTGCCATTTTGAGTTAGGATGGGTCAGGCAATGTGAGGTTATGGCTCTATATTAGACTGTATTTTCAGTTGCATTTGATTTTGTATATTTCTCCTTTCTAGATCCCAATACAGCCAGGAAAAGAATTGTACAAAACCTAACACATTTAATAGATTCTAACTTTGCAAACCCAACCTAGCCTAATTCATTGTTAGCCAACCTAACTCATAAGATTAGTGCTATTCCAGATTAACCCCGAAAATACCACAAAGCATATGACACATATCATTAATAATAGTGTGCAGTAACCATGGGATCACTGTATTTGTACCAGTAGCTTATTTTAAAAATGAGTTTGCTAGTAGGCCTACAAATTAAAAATGAGTTAGCTAGTAGGCTTACAAATAAATCAGTTTGTGGGAGATGGCCATGTCAGCATTTAGACTACATCTGCCTTTCTTACGGTAAAATATCTGTGTAATAATATTTGAAAAGTTTGTGTATAATGAAGCTCTGACAACACACTAACATTCTGGTTAACAACTTGGAAAACCACCCGTATGACATGTACGGTCACTTATTGTAGCTACCATTTGTTTGGTACTTTACTGTAAGCAGCTCTGCCTGTGGAGTTGATTCCACAACTCCAAGTAAGGACCGCTTCTGTTTGTGAGGATCTGTTTCAGATTGTAGATCATACCACAGATTCATGGTCAGAGATTGTTGTATTTGAACCAGTGAATCTGGATTCTGTGATCTGTCGACCACGGCTCAGCAGAATCTGAGATCTGCTTTGAACCCACCTGTCGAGCAGGGTTGAACTAGATCATAAACAATCTTTGCAGCTCCTCCAAATATCTGTACAGCTATATTAACTGGCCATTGTGACCTTCCCATATTTATATATTGGCCTCTGGTGAAAGAGATAAATAGCAGGTACGATATATACTCAAACTTAACCATTGCTGAGTTGCAGACCTCATGTGGGGCACAATGAATGTCTATGGGCCATTCTGCAGGCCTTATATGAGTTCCAGTTTACATTGGTTTTATAAAACAATGAGTTATATGAGAGGAGCATGTGGAGTCACATGGAGAGACAGACTAACAAATGAGGAAGTGAAGGAGTGTTGTGGTGTGGTTGAGGATGTGATGGGAAGCGTTAGGAGAAACACGTTAAGGTGGTTTGGGCATGTGGAGAGGATGGAGAGTGAAAGACTGACAAGGAGAGTGTACGTGAGTGAGGTGGAGGGGGCGAGAGGGAGGGGGAGGCCGAGGATGAGATGGAGGGATGGAGTGGAGAGGTATATGAGAGAGGGGGGTGTGAGCTGGGAGCGTAGTAGTGAAATGGCAGGGGACAGAGTGACATGGAGGCGATTTGTTTGTGGCCACCCCGTTCGGGATCAAGGCGTCTGGCAATAGATAGATAGATAGACTTGGGAGAGGTAAACTACCTTGCGAAGAAACAGCACGGTAAGGGTTAATTAGATTAGTGTTAGTCGGATAAAAGTGTGGAGACTGTCAAACATGATCAGGTGATCGGGGCAATAATCCAGTTTGGGATTACAATTGAATAAAGGGTAAATTTTTGGAATTGCACTCATCTAATGGATACTGAAATTAATGTGCTTATTACTGAACTTAGGCAGTTCTAAACTTTTTCTCTTCTGTAAACATCAGTTGTCACATTTTTAAAATATACCATACTTAATAAATAGGGTAGAGGAAGTTTCACCAGCTCCCATCTCCATAAAAAGAACTAACCTGACCCAACCCACAGTGAAGTACAGTATGTGTTATTCAAAGTAATATTAGTCATAGTTATGGATGACTGTTTCCCTCCGATGGCACTAAGTACTTCAAGATGAGGAACTACCTCTTAATTTATATACATTTTTTTCTTGCCTCTGGATTAATTCAGGGACTTTGTCAAAATGTACAGTCGCCCCAAGAAGTGATGGCAGAGTTTCAGATTGGTTCGATCACTCTGCATTGCCATACGTTGAATGGAAAGTTGGTGAATATAAAAATTCTGTGCCTTCATCACGTCATATCAGATAAAATAAACACTATTTTACGCTAAAAAGTATGTGAAATGAATAACACGAGGCAGTGATATATTAGAAGTTAACACTTAGATACTTTTCCCGATTTGAATGAATGAGTAATGTATTACTCCGCGCGCAGCATGTAGTTTAACTCCGTGTTCCTGATGTATTTGCTTCCCACGATTTCAAATACAAATGCTAAAGTTTCGAAGACCAGTTAAGGAAAATTCTTGTGACTGCAATACACTACTTTATTTTCAAATGCTATGGTGATGATATAGCAACAATAAGGATGCCACAGCAATGAAACTGATCACAGTAAATAGTAATGAGTAATACCCTACCTGCGGTAGCAGCAAGACCATTCTGCTTTTACTCCTTGTCTTCTCCTCGCTTATAATAATTATATTATAGTTACTTTATTCCCAGTGATGCAAACTTATTTACAGTTGTAAGGAGGTATGACAGATTTTACCCTTTTCTCTTACATTAGGCAGTAAAGAGGACGAAAACAAGATTACCAGTATAAACTCTTGCATTGCAAAAGCACAAGTTGATATTTTCCGAGGAGCTCTGAGGTTCTTTCTTTATATATCATTCATTGGCATATATTAATTCTTTCAGAGATTTTTCATAATGGAAAACTTGCCAAATGCACAGTAATAACTGCATATCACTGAGTAAAAGCAGTCTCCTTTTGTGCTAGTTGATCGAACCATTTAAAACAGGCCTACTTACTTACGCCGATTTCCCACTTTCTGTCGGACCATGGAGAAAACAGAAACGGAAATACAGTAATCCCTCCAGTATCTGAGGTAATAGAGCCAAAGGCATGTCCGGATATTGGTTTTGTCCGGATATTGGTCCTGAAGCTCCAGTACTGGTTTTTCATGACCCTAACCTAACCTAACCAAAATCAGAAAACTACCTTCCTACCTCCCTACTGGACATGTATAGCACTTATTTAGGTCCCTTTTCACATAAATAATGCATACATAGCATGAATTTATTGAATTTTAACCAAAAAATGATGATTTAGGGGTGAGTGAGTCATAGGAGCTCAGAACTTGCCAGCATAGTATAAGTAAGTATCGGACATGGAAATCATCTTTTCTCACATTTTATGCACTAAATTATTGGATACAAAGCATCAAATACAGTAAATGATGTTAATTGCTACCAGAAAAATGGTTAGGTTAGGTTAAGTTAGGTTAGGTTTGGTTAGGTTAGGTTAGGTTAAGTTAGGTTAGGTTAGGTTAGGTTAAGTTAGGTTAGGTTAGGTTAGGTTATGACCGGACATGAAATTCACTGCTTCAACCTTTTTCATAGCTGGTGCACTTAATAACCATGCATGAAAGAATTAAATTAAAAGCAGGAAATTATGATTAACACAATGTTAGGTTAGGTTAGGTTAGGACTGGACATGAAATTCACTGCTTCAGCCTTATTTCTAGCTGTTTTACTTAAGAACCATGCATGGAAAAAATAAATAGCAAGCAGGAAATTATGATTAACATTTAGGGTAATTTTTTAACACATGTACAGCATGATGAAAACAGGTTAGGCATGAAAATCTTTATGGTAACCATAGGTTAGGTTAGGTTAGGACCGGACATGAAATTAACTGCTTCAAACTTTTTTCTAGCTGTTTTACTTAAGAACCATGCATGGATAAATTAAATTGCAAGCAGGAAATTATGATTAACATTTAGGGTAACTTCTTAACACATTAACAGCATGATGAAAACAGGTTAGGCATGAAAATCTTTATGGTAACCATAGGTTAGGTTAGGTTAGGACCGGACATGAAATCAACTGCTTCCACCTTTTTTCTAGCTGTTTTACTGAAGAACCATGCATGGATAAATTAAATTGCAAGCAGGAAATTATGATTAACATTTAGGGTAACTTCTTAACACATTAACAGCATCATGAAAACAGGTTAGGCATGAAAATCTTTGTGGTAACCATAGGTTAGGTTAGGTTAGGTTAGGACCGGACATGAAATTNACTGCTTCAACCTTTTTTCTAGCTGTTTTACTTAAGAACCATGCATGGATAAATTAAATTGCAAGCAGGAAATTATGATTAACATTTAGGGTAACTTCTTAACACATTAACAGCATGATGAAAACAGGTTAGGCATGAAAATCTTTATGGTAACCATAGGTTAGGTTAGGTTAGGACCGGACATGAAATTAACTGCTTCCACCTTTTTTCTAGCTGTTTTACTTTAGAACCATGCATGAAAAAATTAAATAGCAAGCAGGAAATTATGATTAACATTTTCGGTAATTTTTTAACACATGTACAACATGATGAAAACACGTTAGGCATGAAAATCTTTATGGTAACCATAGGTTAGGTTAGGTTAGGACCGGACATGAAATTCACTGCTTCAACCTTTTTTCTAGCTGTTTTGCTTAAGAACCATGCATGGAAAAATTAAATAGCAAGCAGGAAATTATGATTAACATTTTCGGTAATTTTTTAACACATGTACAGCATGATGAAAACACGTTAGGCATGAAGTTAGGGTACTTACGAACAAAAAGCGGCCGTCTTGATGTAATAACCCACTCTATCATCTCAGACTCTGACAGGAAGACGTTTCACCTGACACACCTTTCCACTTGAGAATCACCAGCACTTCTCACCAACACTTTCACCAAGGTTTTTTTTTTATAACTGGAATAACATCACTTCACTGCACTGTACACAACAGTAAATTCCCGTGTGGTCTATTGACGATCCATGGAGCCTTGTGAACTTCTCAGCAGCAGCTTTCAGCTCCGTTCCATGTACCAACACACCAGCAGCACGTTGTTGTCGATACGAAATCAACGTGGAGCGGTCGATGTCTGCATACTTAGGAGTAAACATCACCTTCCTCTGCACATTTTGTCTGGTCTTCGATGCGAAATCAGCCGTGTACTGCTGTAGTTTGTCTCGGGACTTCTTGATATCAAACAAGGTGGAGCGAGGGAGGTTGAACTCATGTAAGATGCGCCCTGTTGACCAGCCGGCGTCCACCTTGTCCAATATCTGCCTCTTTTTCTCCAGAGTCAGAACCACTCTTTTCCTCTTCTCAGGAGGCAGGGCCATCATCACACACATGATGAAGAAAGTGAAGAGCAGTATCAAGCACTGTAGGAGGTAGGGTATCACCACAAAAGCAATCACTTCGGCTGCCATTTTCGGAGTTGTTCACGAGGGAGGAGGGGAGTGGGTAATGGCGACCGATAGTGGCGTCACGAGTGTAAACAGAGGGGATCGGCGCACGTGGGAAATTCAAACTGACGCGGTCCCAAAAAATCGAAAATTAATCGATTTTTTCGGATTTTTTTTTTTCATTTTGGGGGTTGGGCAGCCCAGAATGTCCGGTTAGTGAGTATGTCCGGTTAATGGACGTCCGGGTATTAGAGGGATTACTGTACGTACTCTGCTTTAAATTATTCCCAAGTATTGAACGCGAAATTATTTTATAAATAACAATGGCTGATTTTATTTCTTTATTGAGTATCTCTTCTTTTCAGTCTTATGCTACTAAAAATTATTGCGTGTTACCATACTTGATATGAACTCCACAAATTATTCCTGATGAGCGATAGTTTTGACATTTCAATTAGTTCCGCTTAGGATTTCCTGTTATCGTAACAAATGCACTGCTTCCTACAATTTTGAAATATACGGGTATTTTGACATTTACTTTTTGTTTTCTGTAACAGTTTTACATAATAGGTTTCACCTTGTAAAGATATAAGGAGGTATGTGCATCATCGTTGACCGGTAACTTCTGGATACTCCGCCGTAACTTCTTAGGCCGACTGTACAAATGCGCGTTTTCCAGTAGGATGAGGTTCCGTCAATAAACAAGGAAAATATGTTTTATATCACATATATATACTGTATACAGGGTGAAAGGACCAGGCCCCCTGCACTGCATTTTGATGGCATCACAACTTTATAAATGCCTAAACCAGCAGTTTAGGATTAGGGTAAATTAGGTTAGGTTAAGTTTGGTTAGGTAAGGTTATGTTAAAATAGGTTAGGGTGTTATAAAACTTAAGTTAGATAAGGCTAGTGTTGGATACAATAGGTTAGGTTAGGGTAAATTAGGTTAGATATGGGTAGGCTACAATAAATGAGGTTAGTTATGATAATTTGGTCAGGCATGGATAAGTTAACACTGATGAGGGTAGATCATTGCTGAAATGATACCTGAGATGGCAACCATCTGTCTTCGGCACACAAGATAGTTTCCGTTGAAACTTTAAAATGCATTCAGGCAAAATAAAATCACATGGACTTTGGGGAAAAAGAAAAAAAGAATGAAAACAACTGCAAAATGAGCTGGTCCCATGTCTTCGTGAAGATTACCCTTCTGATCTTCCACATAGGCTTGCGTAGTTACAGGGTCATTCCATTGTGAGGAACGTTACTACTCTCAGCTATATTGCAAAAGTATGCAATATTTACAAATGGTTTTTGCAGGCTACTGTACATTACCAGCACTTCACATCATACCACAGTCGGATTGTTTATGTGTTTTAATTTTGATATTTTATAGATTTTCAAAAGTTGAGTGAGGAATGTTGCTGCGGTGCTACCCCCTGTTGTAGTCTGCATAAGTAATTTCAATAAGTCTGTGACATATATTAACTATTATTTGCTTCTCAGGCTGTGAAACGTTTCAGCATATATGAGTTGAGAGATAAATCATAGATTCTTTGCCGAATTTGCGAATTTGTTCCTTTGCCACCTGCGATCTTCTGGCCGTAGGAACAGCAGTGTCTGATGAAAATCGTATTTTTTCTAGGTTATACCTTTGCTGGTGACCACTGGGAGTATTTGAATAAAAGCATAAATAAAGAAATATCCGTACATACGTGTAAAAGCCGATAATTCTTCATCCTTTGACGTATATAACCAGCACCACAAAACTACGAACGTCATAAAGTATTTTGTAACCTCATTATTAGGCACGAAGCACACCTTAAATGAATGAGAAAAAATTTGTACATTTTATTTTCATGAAAAAAACACCTGTATGTAAGAATTATGCATTGTACGCAAAATAAAATCAGAATTAAAAATTCTGGCGGTATCTAGTAACCACTCCTTGCTGCGAATGCTCCTATTAAATTTGATCATGCCCTCTTCAGGCACGTGGCTGGAGTTACCCTCCAGCCACTGCACTGGTATACATTTGTCCGGGGGATGGGCTCCCCCCCCCCATGCCAGCGTCCTCTGTCGCCATGCAGAGGACGCCCCCTTGTTATTATGGGGGGATGGGCTTTGCCCCCCCCCCCACGCCAGCGTCCTCTGTCGCCATGCAGAGGATGCCCCCTTGTTTACTTACTGCCACCCTCTGACGGGCTCTCCACTCCGAGCCCGTGCCGCACCAGTGTGGCGAATCTTTAAAAAAAAAAAAAAAAAATCTTCAGGCAGTGACTCAGTGACAGCAGTTCATAATGTTCAGACAACTTCTTGGTTGTTCGGAGTAATGTACCAGTAGAGTCATGAACACTAATAAGGGGACAGAGTAGTCAGCCACCAGAGGGGAGATTAATCGCACACGTCTACCCCCGAACTCCCCCTCCCACAAAACCACCGATTTGTTAAGCAGATGGATTGGAGATCTGAAGCTTCACCTTCTCTCACATCGTGCTACATGTAGTATTGTTACAATTCATTCTACTGGTAGGTGTACAGTATTAACTACCCATATGCATCCACTTTCAGTTCATTGAGAAATGATTATGTTGAGGTTTTAGCCGATTTCAATAGAATGACCCCACTTTAGAATTTTTTCCAAATACTGTACAGTATTTACTCCTTTTCTGAACGATATACTATACTGTACCGTACTGAAATCTAAATAACAGTGACAAGGTAAATATATGAGTCCTACCTTGTCATGTGGGTAGCCACATATCCACTATACATCTACTCACTCAGCCCATTTAACACGCACCCTTCCCAGCCACCTGTTCAGCCCACTAATCACACCGATCTCAGCCATCCACCTCCTCACTCATGAATGCCACCCACCAAGCTCATCTAACAATGCCCAACACATCTACCCACTCACCTACCCACCCAGAACCCACCAACCCAACCACCCACGCAGAACACCCTGGCCATGCAATCTTCTCAGCCACTCCGGCGATTCACCATGTCACCACACACCATGGCAGCCCACACATTCCAACGACCCATCTTGCCCACTAACCACAGTCACCGACCCTCCTCACCCATGAATGCCATCCACCCTGCTCACCCAACAATGCCATCCATCACATCAACCCACCCAGCCCTCCCACCGTACCCACCCATCTATCCCTGAATTCAGTGTAACTGCAGTGATTTCTTGTCTAAAGCTGTGCGTGGGAATTGTTACCGGTATATACCTGTACATCTCTTTCCGGTAACGTTCCTCACACTATGCACGTCGTGTGTGTGACAGAGCATGTGGCATATCAGAGTCTCCTACAAGATATCAAAGGGCTACATTAGGAAGTTCCTAGGATGCCTGTTAATAATATAAAATTATCTACAGTATCTATCTATCTATTGCCAGACACCTCAATCCCGCATGGGGTGGCCACAAACAAATCGCCTCCATGTCACTCTGTCCCCCTCCCCCCATTTCACTACCACCCTCCCAACTCACACCCCCCTCTCTCATATACCTTTCCCCCTCCCTCTTGCCCCCTCCACCTCATCCTCGGCCTCCCCTTCCCTCTCGCCCCCTCCACCTCACTCACATACACTCTCCTCGTCAGTCTTTCACTCTCCATCCTCTCCACATGCCCAAACCACCTTAATGTGTTTCTCCTCCTTCACTTCCTCATTTGTTAGTCTGTCTCTCCATGTGACTCCACATGCTCCTCTCAAATAACTCATTTCCACTGCTCTCACTCTTGACTTCTGTCCTTCCAACAGGGTCCAAGCTTCACTTCCATATGTTAGAATTGGTATCACAATACTGTCATGTAACAACTTTTTCACTTCCATGCTCACCTCCCTGTTTCTTATCACTGCTTTCAACGAACCAGCAGCCTTCCTTCCCTGCTGCACCCTTTCAAGCACTTCACCCTCCAGACTTCCATCCTTACTCATCACACTGCCCAAGTACTTAAATTCACTCACATTCTCCATATCCCTCCCATCCAATCTCACTGTACATTCACTAGCTTCACTTCTCTCTAAGACCATCACTTTACTCTTCCCTACATTCACCTTTAGATTCTGTTTCTTACACACACTCCCAAACTCATCTACCAAGCCTTGCAGCTCCCCTTCGTCTTCGCTCAACAACACAGTATCATCTGCAAACAACAGTACAGGGATTTTCCAAACACTGCCCCCTCTCACTAGGGCCACTCCAACATCCACTGCCCAACCTTGTATCTCTTTTATAACCCCATCCATGTACAGATTGAACAACCATGGAGACATGACACATCCTTGTTTCAATCCAACCTTCAAATGGAAAGATTCACTCAGTTTGCCATCCACACACACTGCAGCCTTAGCACCCTCATACATATTCTTCACTGCCTTCAACAACTTCCCATCCACTCCATATATTCTTAATACCTTCCACAAACCTTGTCTATCCACCCTGTCATATGCTTTCTCCAGATCCATGAAGGCTGCATACAACTTCTTGCCCTTCTCTAGAAACTTTTCCACTAAGGATCTAAGAATGATCTGGTCTACACAACCTCTTCCCTTCCTAAAACCTCCTTGTTCTTCTCCAACTAATTCCTTAATAATTTCCCTAACTCTGTCAATAAGTATCCTACCTTATACTTTTCCTATTACACTGAGAAGGCAAATGCCCCTATGATGTTTTCTCTAATTCATAAGCCATGTATGGGAAAATTGTTTTTAAAAAATATGCATATTAGCTACTCCTGAAGTTCAGGCAAACCCCAATTTAATGATGCACTTGGTTAAGTAAAAATCCATCACTAGGCGCAGTATCGTAAATTGGGGCTGATTTAATGTGTAAAGTATAGAGATGTGTTTTTGAGCCTTGAGTTTCTCCTCAACCAAGTCCCAAACCCACCCAAATGAGTCCAAAAAAATGTTTAAAGCCACTCTAAATGACCTAACAGCTACCATATAAAAGAAGCTAACCTAAGCCTAAAACCAGTCCCCATCTTGCTTGTACCCAGTCAAGGTCACTGGAGAATGTGATCTCTGACTTACTTGTCTTCAAACATTGTAGGGAAGAAGCAGCAGTATTGTATGCAATCCCACCATCAGATGGTTCAGGGACAGTTAAATAAACATCTGTTATACATAATAATAATGCATGAATGACGCAGAATCGTCCAAGGTGTGAATTATCGTGACTAAGAATCATGGATGTTGTGATGGGGAACGCGATCGATGATGTGATTGGGATAACCTTTTCAGCGGCCCCTCTTTATGTCATTTTAGTTACGGTACTGTTCTGGTTGCTAAGCTCCTTTACTTTCCTCTCTCTTATTTTCCAACATTTCTTTAGAAATTCCTTTGTACAGTATTTTCAAAGCGTTTTTCAAAGCATTTTTCCTTGGACAGCCTGAATGTAGTAAACACATGGTTTATTGATGTCACAGTTTTCATCAATGCAGGAAATATTTGCTCTTCAAGGCTTATATAACTGTTAATATTTATTTTAAAATGATTATTATGTATTCCATGATAGGTTAGATGTTCAACGGTTAGACACGAAATATTCTTTGTTGAGTCGCCCAGTTGTCCACACTGTTTTGTACCTCGTCTGATGCGTGAGAATTGGTACCCCAGATGACAGTATTCACCACGTGTGACTGAAACACATTAATCTGCATCTAAAAACAGTGTATAAATCAACCTGAACACAAAATTTGTCTAAAATATCATCAGTATCGGTAAAAAAATCAATACCCCTTGTTAAACCGGGGCCCGGCCATCAGTAGGCGGGTAGAGTGGCATTTCTACCCCCATCACTAATCCGGAGTATCGCATACAGGGGTATCATATATAAGGGTTTGCCCATACTTCCGCTTCCAGGTCATGCCACAATCTCACTGCAAGATAAATGTGAACAGTTGTGGTGACAATTACAACTTAGATAGTTTCTATTTCATTAAAAGCCATTGACAGCATTCAAGACAAATACTGTACTTACTTGGGTCAGTGATAAGAAAATCACTTATGTCAGCATGATTTTTTCTTCAGTGACATGGTATGGCATTTTTTAATGCCTTGCTGTCAGTAGACAGTTTAGAAACTTTTTCTGTCCAGATTCATAAAAGTCAATGTTTAAGCTTTAAAATTATATATAACTTATACCTTTTTGTTCAGTTCTGAGATTGACACTAAGGATTGACATATGCATGGAATGACCCTACATAGTAATTACCTCATCTGCTGTAAAATTGACCCCAGCCATATCCAGCATAATTATTAGTCAAGCAATTTAATACATTATCAGATGCAGTAAGAGGGGCCATGCGTAGCTGTGGAAATGTTTCACTGGTAAGATCAGCCTTATGACCAGCTGCTGTTATAATCCTAAACAGATCCTCTTATTCTTTATCATGAACAGGAGGATGAAAATTTGCATTCAAATCCTAACCAGATCATGATCCTCTTGATCTGTGATTAAAAACAGATCTATCTACCTATTGCCAGATGCCTTAATCCTGTAAGGATGGCCACAAATAAATCGCCTCCATGTCACCGTCCCCTGCCATGTCACTGCCCTGTTCCCAGGTCACATCCCCATCTTTTATATTCCATACCTCTCCAGTCCATCCTTCCATCTAACCATTGGCTTTCCCCTCCTCCACCTCATCTACATACATTCCCCACATTAGTCTCTCCCTCTCCATCCTCTCCACACGGCCAAACCACCTCAGTGAATTTCTCCTAATGCTTTCTATCACATCCACACAACTAGGCTATGCTCCTTCACTTCCTAATTTGTCACTCTGTCTCTTCATGTAACTCCACATGCTCCTCTCAGATAGTACATTTCCACTGCTCTCACTCTTGTGACCTTCCAGCAAGGTCCAAACTTTGCTTCCATCCATTGTCATGCAGCAACTTTTTTTTTACCTCCATGCTTACTTTCATGTTCCTTATCACTACTTAACCAGCAAGCAGCTTTCTTCCTTGTACCTTTTCAAGCACTTTACCCTCCAAACTTTCATCCTTACTCATCACATCACCCAAGTACTTAAATGCACTCACATTTTCCATTTCCTCATTTTCCCACCTCACTGTACATCCAGTGACTATTTCTCTTGAAGACCATTACTTTACTCTTCCCTACAGTCACCTTTATATTCCATTTTGTACACATTCTCCCAAACTCATTCACCAAGCCTTGCAGTTCCCCTTTGTTTTCACTTAACATTACTCCCATACGTTGGCATTGGTATCAAAGTACTGTCATACTTCAACTTTTTTTTACTTCCATGCTCACTTCCCTGTTCCTTATCACTACTTTCAGAGAACTAGCCACCTTTCTTCCTTGTTTTACCCTTTCAAGCACTTCACCCTCCAAACTTCCATCCTTACTCATCACATTACCCAAGTACTTATATGCACTCATATTTTCCATTTCCTCATCCTCCAACCTCACTGTACATCCAGTGGCATTATTGCTCTCGAAGACCATAACTTTACTTTTTCCTACAGTCACCTTTAGATTCCATTTCTTACATACTCTCCTAAGCTCATTCACCAGGCCTTGTGGTTCCCCTTCGTCTTCGCTTAACAATACAGTATCATCTGCAAACAACAGTACAGGGAGTTTCCAAATGCTGCCCTCTCTCATTATGGCTACTCCAACATCCACTGCCCTATCTTGTATTGTACAGTATTTTTAACCCCATCCATGTACAGATTGAACAACCATGGGGACATGACACATCCTTGTTTCAGTCCAACATTCAAATAGAAAAATTCACTCAGTTCACTATCCTCACTCAGTGCAGTCTTAGCACCCCCATACATACTTTTCGCAGCATTCAACAACATCCCGTTTACTCCATATAGCCTATTCTTAATACACTCGACCCTCGATTTCCCGGACTAAAAGGGGGGGTGGAGACCAGTCCAGGAATGGCAAAAGTCCAGGAATTGCAAAAGTACTCACCTAGTTTACTCACCTGGTAGGGCCCCACATACCATTCACCGGACTATTACCATACTTTGTCTGAATTCTCCAACATTGTCCGGCAATTATTCCGATATTCTAGAGCATTCTGGAATGTAGGCTACCTATACCAACACAACTAACATACACAGTACTTAAAATAATAACACTGACACAATAACAATAATAATAGCAGACACAAGAGTAGTATTTTGCTAGCTACAACCCTAAGAATGGTTGTTTAGACAGTTGTTGACGAGAATGTGGAAGGTATGATAGAAGAAGATCAGAAAACAGGAAAAAAGAAGAAAATGAACAAGGAATGGAATGCCACGAGGTGAACCAGCCATGCTCATCAGTTGACTGATGTAAACACACAATCGATCTTGGACCGAATCGGCAGTTTTAATCTTTATCACCTTATAGATTTGTACACCTAATTATTTGAAATTCAGTCAGAAATTTGTGCTTAATTTAATTATTAATAGAAAATAAGGATTCAGAGCAAAAATTTTTTAAAGTTAAAAGAATTGTTTTAAGCCTGTAGCCTAACAACTCGCCCTGACGAACTTTTGTTTTGTAATAAATATCGATTTACAGTGCAGATACATTTTTCTTTGTGCTCAAAATACATATTTTTGAAAAATAGAAGTCTGCCAAGGTGTACTGATGAAGGTGAACCAACCACTCTCACAGCTGACTGAGGTAAACACACAGTCGATCTTGGACCGAATCAGCAGTTTTAATCTTTATCACCATATAGGTTTGCACACCTGATTATTTGAAATTCAGTCAGAAATTTGTGCTTAATTTAATTCTGTATTAATATAAGGATTCAGAGCAAAAACTTCTTAAGTTAGCAGAATTGTTTTAAGCCTCTAGCCTAACAACTCGCCCTGACTGACTTATGTTTTGTAATAAATATCGATTTACAATGCATATACATTTTTTTGTACTCAAGTTATTTTTGCAAAATAGAAGTCTGCCAAGGTGTGCTGACGATCTAAAAGGGAAAATATCTGCTAACATTAGCCAGCCACTGATCAGCCGACTGAGATATAAACACTGCCAATCTGAAGGGGAAATATCTGCATATTTTAGCCCTGAAACCTAATTTTTTAATTGAGTTATATTAAGTACAATTTTCTTAGCAGATTTCAGATAATTAGGTGTGTATGAGCCCCTGTGGTGAAAAAAATTAAAATATTTTCCTATGAAAAGTGCCTATTCGGTATTCAGTTGGGTGAGCTAGGTTGATTAGGAGTGGATCCCAGTTTGTCCATAAGAAAATATTTTTTAATTGCTTATGAATTTTATTGTGTCCAAGCCTTCTGTAAATTTTACTGTGTTATGCAATAAACTATTTATAGTGGCATTTGAGAAAGGTAAGAGGCAAATGGGATAGTGCCACGAGTTAGGAACTGGTGGTGTGAAGCAGGTTGGTGGCCAAGATTCATTTCATGTGTGAAAATATATTCTTGTGTGTGTTACAAATGGTCATTATCAAGTCAAAACCTTGCCAAAATTATACTGTGTAGTGCAGCAGGCTGCTTATAGTTTTATATGAGAGGATAATGGCCGGGCATTTGTCTCTCATTTGATAATATTGTCCGGCCTCGGCCAGAGTCCAGGAAATCCGAATTCCGGGAAATAGGGGTCCGGCAGATCGTGGGTCGAGTGTATTTTCCACATTCCTTGTCTATCCACCCTGTCATAAGCTTTCTCCAAATTGAAGATGCAATATGTTTTTAGATAAATTTTCCAGGATATTTCCATAAATAACCCCCCCCACACACACACACACACACGTACCAACATGACTGCTTATCTGAAACAGACATGAAGTCACTTCAGGGTTAGCCACTGAGTAAATTTTATGTGGTTTGAATATTTTTCACACCACCATAGCCACAGTACTTATTTTGTCCTTTGAGTGCTTTTTTTTTTTTTTTTTTTAATGGGGAAGAAGGAGCTAAAGACTAGAAGCCAGTAAACCATTCCTTCCAAGAAAAAATAACAACAGAGAGCCAAATTCAAGATCCGTTCATTTTGAGATGCCTGGATACACTGCGTTTGAAAGACTAGAGATCATAGGAAGTAGGAAATACAGACAGAGGGAGACAGTTCCGAGTTAACCTGTTGCACGAATGAAGGACTGGGAGTAACTGTTAACTCTTGCATTAGAGAGTTGGACAGAAATGGGATGAGAGTTTGTTGCTAGACAGGTGCCACGCACCCGTCATAGAGGTGGAGGGATGCAAGCAGACAGTTCAGAGGAGCAGTCACCATTGAAGTAGCAATAGAAAAGAGATAAAGATGCAACAGTGCTGTGAAGAGACAGATGTTGAAGGGAGCCAGTAAGAGGAGGAGAGTTAATGAGATGAAAAGCTTTTGACTCCACCCTGTTGAGAACAGTTGTATGTAGGGAGCCTCCCCACACATGAGAGTTGTACTCTACACAGGGGCAAGTAAATCCTGTGGATAAAGTCAACAACTGTGCAGGGGTAAAGAAGGTATGGAGTTGGCTTAACACACCAAATCTCATGGAAGCAGATTTTACAAGAGATGTAATATTATCTTTCCAAAATAAGTCCCGAGAGAATGAAACCCCAGTTATGTTTAGTGGATGCTGGCCTCAAAATATACGTAAATTTCTGGCACATGGTTGAAAATCAGCTAAATGTTTTAAAAACACCCTACGTATGTACACAACATCACGGCAGAAGGGACTTTTGTTAAATGGCCGTCCATGGGCACGGGGGATTTAAATTTTGCTCTCCTGTAAAGTTTTTTTTTTTTTTTTAGTTTCAATTGAATATATCTCGGCCATTTTTTAACCAATTTTCACTTTTTATTTTTTATTTTTTTGTCTGAAAGTTATTTTTGAGGCAAAAAAGGTGGGGAGTCAAAATAAAAGAAATTTTTGAGCCTATATTTTTTGTTTAATATTTTTCCTCAGAAATTTGATTTGAGGTTTTAAAGTAAAAATTCATTGTCCTTATCATGGTAGGGATACCAAAATAATTTATTCCCAGAAAGTGTTACAGAAGGCCACTGTTTTCATGGAGACTAAGCAAAAGATATTTGGTAAGTTCTTTTCAGCCATATAACATTTTGAACTTAATTGAAAATTTGCACATGATTCCTAGTTAATTATGGCATTATCAAATGGAAGAAGGTGATACTACAGAGAATAATAAATTAATAGAAAGGGAAATGATTATTAACTTTTCTGTGTCTGTAAAACTAATTCGGTTGTACCATCCAAGAGTAACGAGTGCCAGCACCCCCTTAAGGATAATGCAGGATTGAGCTGCATATTATTAAACATTAGTGGGTACTCCTGTGGAAGATTTTGTTGAGTTGATTGGTGTAAAAACTGGGTTTTTGAAGCATTAAAAACAACAAGATTACTTTTACCTCAGTCAGAGATAAGAGCCAAGTCAGACATTAGGTGTGCCATAGGCTCATTCCTTGTTTGTTGGAATACTGTAATTGCTGAGATAGATGTTGCAGGAACAGAATGGATAGGTGAAGGGTGGAGTCATCGGCTTATGCATGGATAGGGTTGGATGTGCAGCTTAGAAGGTCATTGATGAATAAAAGGAAGAGAGTTGGTGATAGGATAGAGCCCTGAGGAACACCACTGTTGATAGGTCTAGGTCTCTACGAGATGAACGGTGACTGTCTACAGCAGCAGCTATAGAATGACCAGAAGGGAAGCCAGAGATGAAGGCACAGATAGAAGAAACTGGAAGAGAGCAGTATGGAAATTAAAGATGTATGTCAGACTCGATTGAAAGCCTTGGAGATGTCAAGTGCAATAGCAAAGCTTTCGCCAAAGTCCTGAAAGGAGGATGACCAGGAGTGTGAAAGGTAGGTGAGAAGATCACAAGTGGAGTGTCCCTGACGGAACACATACTGACGCTCAGAAAGAAGGTTGTGATAGGAAAGATGCTTTAAAATTTTTCTTTTAAGAATAGATTCAAAAATTTTTGAGACACAGGATGTTAAAGCAATTGGGTGATAGTTAAAGGGTTGGGAATGGTCACCCTTCTCTGGGACAGGCTGAATGAGAGCAAACTACGGGAAAGATGGAAAGGTACAAGTTGATAGACAAAGGTGAAAGAGTTTACCTTGGCTGAGTTTAAGTGCAGAAGGACAGTTCTTGAGGACAACAAGAGGGACCCCATCAGGCCCATATGCCTTGTTAGTATTGAGGCCAGTACATCAGTTGAAAAAATTTTAATGTCAGCCACGAGGAAGTTAGAGGGGGGAAGAGGTGGAGGAACAGCGCCAGAATCATCTAAGGTAGAATTGGAAAAAGGCTGAGTGAAGAGATCTGTCTTATCACTAGAAGAAATAGCTACAGAGCCATCAGAGTAGAAAAGAGGAAGGTAGGATGATATGGTAAAGTTGTTAGAAAGGTTTTTGGCAAGGTGCCAGAAGGAGTGGGAAGAATTTGAGTTGGAGAATTGAGAGCATTTAGTATGGATGAAATTGTTTTTACCAGAGCGAAGAACAGACTTAGCATGATTCAGGGCAGAAACATAAGATATGGTGTGATTCAGGGGTGGGTTTTCTCCGGTACATTTTGTAGACCCTCTCTTTGTTGTGGACAGCATTAGAACAAGCATGATTAAACCATTTTTTTTTTTTTTTGCATTAGTCAAAGGATATGAGAAAGGAATGTATGCATCCATGGCCGAGAGAATAACCTCTTTAATGCGCAAGGCACACTCAGATGTCTTGCGGCCATGGAAACAATAATCTTTCCAGGGAAATTCAAAGAAGTACTGCCTGAGGGCCTCCCAGTCAGCAGCTCCAAAGTGCCACAACCGATATTTCTTTGGAGGGTCCACACGCCATGCTGGAGCGGTAGGACAGGTTAAGTAATAAGTTTTTGATCAGAGGAGCCCAGCGGAGAGGAAAGATTAACTGCGTAAGCAGAAGGATTAGTTATAAGGAAGGGTTTAAGTATGTTGGAACTCTGTCCAGGGCATTCAGAGATACGGGCAGGATGTTGTACAAACTACACTAGGCCATTAACCCCTAAAAGACAGGCGTCGGAATGTTTTGACATACTCTATGGACTATACATAATTGGCGGGTGCAATATGGTGGGGGATTTGTGGGGGAGGGAAGTGTAGGGGTTGTGGGGTCGTGCAGGGAGGGGGACTGGATGCTTGGGGGGTGGGGGTGGCAGTGGGGTTTGGAAGGCTGGGGTTGTTTGAGGGGTGTGGGGATTTGAGGGGATAATGGGAGGATGGTGGGGGGAGTGGTTGGGGTTGGGGGTAGTGGAGGGCATGGGAGGTGGGGAGGATAGGGGTTAGGGGTGGTAGGAGGCAGTGGGGGGTATTGGGGGAACAGTGGGGGGAGTAGTAAGAGTTTGGGGGTGGTGGGAGGAGGGCAGGGGGTGGGGGGTGGGGGGGTGCAACCTCATATGCAGACACTCATCTTTTTAGCCCTAGTACCTTTGGACAGCATAGGCCTATGCAGACACCCACCTTTTAGGGGTTAAGAATAGAAAAGTTGTAGTCTTGTTTACCAGGTGGATCAGTGAAAAGAGAGGAGAGCTAAAGGTAGTGGTGAACATTGACATCTAGAATGGAGATTTCAGAGAATGGAGAAATGGATAGGATGTGTTCCATCATAGAAGTAAGAGAGTCAAAGTATTTTTCATAATCATTAGAATTAGGGGGTAATGAAACAGCACAGATATATTTAGTCAGAGAATGACAGGAAAACTGAAGCCAGAGAGTAGAGAATTCAGTAGAATCAAGTTCAGGAACATGAGAGCAAGATAAGTCATTGCATACACATACACAACAGCAACCTTTGGCTTTGAAATGAATACAGTATAGAGAAAGTAGGAGGATACAGAGAAGGGTTTGCTGTCAGTTACCTGACAGGTGAGTCTCAATTAAGATGAGAAGGTGAAGTTTAGAGAAGGAGAGGTGGTGCTCAACAGAGAGAAAGTTAGAGGAAAGGCTGCAAATGTTGCAGAAATGAAGCAAAATTGAGTCAGACATTGGTTCCAGGCAACACGTTGGGTCGTCACTGGGAGAGGGGCAGACGGTTGGGGCATTTATGGTGTCCTACCCTGGGGACTCCGAGGCTTGTTTCAGTGGCGCCATATTTAAAAAAAAATTTGAATAGGGAGAGTAGTGTGTAATGTGCATGTAGTTTGATGTTGACAGGTAGAGAAACTTGTACTGAAGAGTATGCTGGCTTACTCTCTGTGCTACTGAATCACTGGAAAAGTACAGCAAAAGGGGATGGTCTGGAACTAGACCCGAGGGCTGATGAAATGGAAGTGTCATCAGCTTTCCATCCACCTTGGGAGTACAGCCCTGCTTGACTGGTGCTATGTTCACAGTTATTTTTTACACATCTTATGAATGCTTAACCCGTGGATTACGCAGTTACCTTTTTAATCGCACCCTGTGGTGCGCAAAAAATTATTAAAAAAATAGTTTTTGTTTATTATAAACTTGAAGATAAACATCCAGGGTATCATCTGGTGGAAAAAAAAATCTCTCTCTCTCTTTCCACCTTTGTGTAGCACCATGTGTATGTGTAGGGGTGTAGTGAAAAATTATTACAGTACAGTAAAACCTCGATATAACGGACTTCAGTAGACCGGAATTCGCTTTTATCGGATTCGAGGAGCTACCGGACTAAACTCCTATATATCGGAAAAAGTCCGATGTAGCCAGAAAGCAGTCCGGACTGCCTGACAACTTCAGCTATGTTCACCACAATAAGACAAGTAAAAGACATGTTTTTCAGTGCACAGTACAGTACTATTATACCATTTGATTAATGTAGTGAAGGTATAACACAGTACAATACTGCAATGGTGGTGAAAACTACCGATGCAATCCAGACTAATGTGTGATATATCGGAAAAAGTCCGGATTAGCAGGGATAAGTCCGGATGTCGCTTTTATTGGAAAATTGCATATTTCGGACTGGCCTGAGCCCCAATTAGTCCGTTATAGTGAGGTCTTACTGTATTATTATTTTTAAGTTTTTGTGTATTATAAACTTGAAGTTAAACATCCATGGCATCGCCAGGTGAAAAAGAAAAAGTCTCTCTCTCTTTCTCTCTGTCTTTGTGTAGTTCCATGCGTAAGTTTGCATAGCGGTGGAGTAGTTAGCAGTGATGCATGGCCACTGGAAGGTTAGCACAGCTCAAGCCGTGGCTTGCGGTCCACAGGTTAATGAATAACCACACAAAATTTTATAGTTTTTTTTTTTTTTTTTTACAAGGCCAAAATGATACTCAGTTGTGGGATGAATTTTATCTATGTAATAAAATGGAGGCTCAGCTAGACATAAAGGGGTAATTTTTTGTTTTCTTACAAGTTTCACCCCGTGAGGAAGTTCAACAAAAAGAATTCTCATTTTGGTTTTGGCTCAGGAAGGGTGAAGTAACTCAAGGATACGAAAGATATCTGGAGGAGGCGCTTGTGATGTGAGGACAATAGGCAGAATGCAGTTGGGGAAGGCGGCAGGTGAATCTCGGTTAACTGTTGAAATATTAAAAACCTCAGATATAGGAGTGGATTTAGTCACAGACTTGGTAACAGGGCTGTGGAGTCAGTATGGTACCCAAAACACCCGACTCCAACTCCAACTCCGACTCCTTGATTTCTTGCATGTCTGACTCCGACTCCAGCTCCTTGATTTCTTTTGTCCGACTCTGACTCGGACCCCTTAAACTTTCTCTACAATGAATTTGCCATGATGGGTCTTCACTGATTTGCTCATGCTCAAAATTCCCACCTCACAACTTACGGGCAGTGGCAGATGCTTCCATGTCACTTTATACTAAGTAATCCCTCCACTGTCTGACGTAATAGAGCCAAAGGCTTGTCCGAATATTGGGCCTGAAGCTCCAACACTGGTCAATCATGACCCTAACCTAACCTAAATCAGAAAACCACCTACCTACCTCCCTACCGGACGTGCATAGCACTTATTTAAGTCCCCTTTCACATAAATATTGCACACAAAGCATGAATTAATTGAATTTTAACCAAAAAATGATGATTTAGAGGTGAGTAAGGCATAGGTGCTCACAACTTGCCAGCAAGTAAGTATCATACGTGGAAATCACTATGAAAATCACCCTTACTCACACCATATGCATTAAATAATGGACACAAAGCATGAATTCATTGAATTTTTAACCCAAAAATGATGATTTTGAGGTAAGGCATAGATGTTCATGAGTTGGCAGCTTAGTGTAAATAAGTATCGGACATGGCAATCACTATGAAAATCATCATTTCTCACATCTTATGCACTAAAATATGGGATACAAAGCATCAAATAAATAAATTGTTACCAGAAAAAGAGTTAGCTATGGCAAAGGAGTTCACTGTTCACCAACAGCACCGGTCATTCTTGACCCTAACCTAACCTAACCTAAATCAGAAAACCACTACCTAACTCCCTACCGGACATGCATAGCACTTAATTAAGACCCCATTCACATAAGTAATTGGCACAAAGCATGAATTAATGGAATTTTAACCCAAAAATGATGAATTTGAGGTGAGTAAGGCAGGGGTGTTCACAAGTTGGCAGCTTAGTGTAAGTATCGGACGTGACTATCACTATGAAAATCATTATTTCTCATATCTTATGCATGAAAATATGGGATACAAAGCATCAAAGAAATAAATTGTTACCAGAAAAAGAGTTAGGTATGGCAAAGGTGTTCACTGTTCACCTACAGCACCGGTCATTCTTGACCCTAACCTAACCTAACCTAAATCAGAAAACCACCTACCTAACTCCCTACCGGACATGCATAGCACTTAATTAAGACCCCATTCACATAAGTAATTGGTACAAAGCATGAATTAATGGAATTTTAACCCCAAAATGGTGAATTTGAGGTGAGGGGGTGTTCACAAGTTGGCAGCTTAGTGTAAGTATCGGACGTGGCTATCACTATGAAAATCATCATTTCTCATATCTTATGCACTAAAATATGGGATACAAAGCATCAAAGAAATAAATTGTTACCAGAAAAAGAGTTAGGTATGGCAAAGGTGTTCACTGTTCACCTACAGCACCAGTCATTCTTGACCCTAACCTAACCTAACCTAAATCAGAAAACCACCTACCTAACTCCCTACCGGACATGCATAGCACTTAATTAAGACCCCATTCACATAAGTAATTGGCCCAGAGCATGAATTAATCGAATTTTAACCCAAAAATGATGATTTTGAGGTGAGTAAGGCAGGGGTGCTCGCCAGCTGACCACATAATGAACGTAAGGAAGAGACATGATTATTACTGAGAAAATCACCTTTTCACAGCCTGTGCACTCAAATATGGGACACAAAGCATGAAGTAATCAAAATGTAGCCAGAAAAATTATGATTTAGAGGTGTGGGGGGCGAAAACGTTAACCAGTTGTCTAGATAGTGAGTGTAAGTATGAGACATGGTACTCACTGAGAAAATCACCTCTTTCACAACCTGTGCACTCAAATATGGGACACAAAGCGTGAAGTAAATAAAATGTAACCAGAGAATGAGGATTTAGAAGTGATTATGGAAAATATTTAGCAGTTGAGTGTTTACTTACAGTCCATCATTGTTGTTTACCTCCATCTCTAAGGTTTTTACAGTGGTCATAATTGCTCTTGAAGCATGTCCAGTAATCCAGTGTTTAACTACACTTCATCCTTAGCACTTTGACTTTTGATTATTTAAACAAGAACGAAAATACCGCAAAAGATTGGACAGCCGCCCACTGTTCACAGGAGTTGAGACAGAACTAGTAGGAGGGCGATTTGGCAGGAAGGGAGCTAGTCGGCACGAGCGGGAAATTCAAACTGACGAGGATTTTTTTCGGATTTTGGGGCATTTTGGGGGGCAGACAGCCAGCCCACGATATCCGAATAGCGAGGGATCCAAATAATGGGCGTTCGAATAGTAGAGGGATTACTGTATAACCATTTGTTCTTAGTAATTTCGTATCAGAGAAACTGACCTATTGATTCTAGAATCAAGAAATTACCCAGACACATTCACTCAGTGGGAAATCTGCTGATCATGGTGTCTGTTTACATTCTGTTCTTGTCATTATTTCGACAGGTGGCAGCACCTATGTTTCGTTTCGTTTTCGTAGGCTCCCAACATGCTTGCATGCGTCGGCCTTGGTCACCTAATGGCGGCTCTCCACGCTGCTCGATCCCTGGCAGCCTCCCTGTTCAGTCCCTTAACCCTTAAGTCACACTTAATGACTTCGTCCCATGTCTTTCTCGGTCTGCCCCTCCCAACCTCTCCCCCAGTATTAACACCTCTCACCCTTTGTACCCAATTATCATCCCCCATCCTCTCCACATGTCCAAACCACCTCAGCCCACCTCTCCTCATCACAGCACCAACACACTTCAATCCCATCCTACCTCTCAACTCTTCCATCGTAAACCCAGCCCCCCCAGGCCTTGCACGCAGGGACGCACTGCACATCTACCTAATCATTGTCATTTCTGTACGTTTAAACCTGCGACTATCCTCTTCCTTTACTGCCCAGATCTCACTACCAAACAGCATCACTCCTAACACATGCTGCATACAAAGACCCCCCAGCACGTAAGGAGAGTCCTCTTAATGTCAGGAGAGGCAACAGCTCCCCAAACTTCTTCCAACCACTTCTCATCCCAGCAACCGAGCTAACTCCAGCCCCACCTCCGGCACATAACATGTTTCCCAAATAATGAAACTCCTCCACACACTCAAGAGACTATCCTGCAAGTTCAACCCTCTCACGCCTAACAATCTCCACCTGCTCTCCCCGACACGCCGCACACATGAAATCAGCATGATCTCGAAGTCTACCTCTAATACCACTACATCTCTTGTGCACCCATCTATCACAAACACCACACAAGATGGAACCACGTCCCACACCCTTGTGGCAAACTGCACATGGCCACTCTCCCTCTCCTCCGACCGTACCGCCACCAACCCTAGATATCATCACTTTTGCCTTATCTGCATTTACCCTTAAGCCCTTGTACCCCATACCATCTCTCCACTTCTTAAATCTTTCCTCCGCCTCCCTTTCATTCTCTGCAGTCAACACCAAATCATCAGCATACAACATCTCCCATGGGAGCCCATCTTCGAAGTCACGTGAGAGGGCTTCAAGCACCATGATAAACAACAAGGGACTCAAAACTGACCCCTGATGCACACCAACACTCACGGAAAACCCATCACTCAAAACTCCATTCACTCCCACCCGGGTGCGAGCACCCATGTACATGGCCACAACCACCCTAACCAGCCACTCCCCCAACCCCATCTCCCTCATTGCCCACCTCACCACCTCTCCAGGGACTCTGTCAAAGGCCTCTTCCAAATCAACAGAAACAAAATACAATTCCCTTTTCTTTCCAATATATTTTTCCTGAAGCTGTCGAACAATGAATATGGCATCAGTGGTCCCCCTGCCTGGCACAAACCCAAACTGCATCTCATCGATATTCACTCCCTTTCCATTCATACCTTCTAGAACTCTCTCCATTACTTTCATTATCTGATCCAAGAGCTTTACACCTCTGCAATTTCCCCCTTCCAGGGCATCACCCTTTCCTCTGTACACATTTACAATTACACTCTTCAGCCAATCATCTGGGACAACACACTCATATATAATCATATTTATCAGGTCAGTGACTAACCTCACCCCTAGTATCTCCTGAGGCCTTCAACTTTTCGGCAGTCAACCCAGACACGCCTGCCGCCTTCCCCACCCGCATCCTGCCCATTGCCCGACTCACAGTAGCAGCGTCAATCAAAGGCCAAGGGCCAAACACTGGATCAGCTGGCTCCAAACCCTCTCCATCCCAACCAAACTCCCCACTCAACAACCAGCCACAATACTCTCTCCATGCATCCTTAATATCCTCACTGTTCACCACCACCCCTCCATCACCACTCCCCACACACCGCTCACCTACAATGTCCCGACTATCCCTCTTCACCTGGTTTGCCACCCTAAAAATCATATTTTTCCTTTCTCCATGATTTAGATTATCAAGTAAAAGTCTCTGTGACTCAGACTTCGCCCTGTATACCTCTCTTCTAGCCCTGCGCTTGGCAGCCAAGTACTCCTCCCTGTTACCACCCTTCTTCCATTCCCGGAAAAGCCTTCTCTTCTCCTTAACTGCAGCTTCTACACCCTCATCCCACCACCAAGTTACTTTATGTCTTGGTGGGCCTCCTGTCCAACCACATATTGCATCGGTAACTCACAAGAGGCTGTTCTCAAGGGCTCCACACTGTTCATTAACGCCTCCATCTATGGCTTCCTGTTCAGCCACCACTCTCCCCATCTCACTACAAAAGGCATCCCTAACTGATTGGCTTCCCAGCTTCCATATTTTCCTCCCAGGCACATATGTCCTCCTTCTCATCACTCGTTCCCTAAGCACCATGTCACAAATCAACAGTTTGTGCTGCTGCACACACTCCTCGCGTCCTATAACTTTAACATCCCTTACTAATCTCCTATCAACCCTCCTGACCAGAAAATAATCTATCTGACTACTACTTTCCCCGGACTCGTACGCAATCAACTGCCTGATTCTTTTCCCAAAATGCGTGCTGCACACAACCACGTCCACAGCCTCCCCAAACTCGAGCACTCCCCCCCCCCTTCCGCACCCCTCACACCACACGCACACCCTCCATGGACTCCCCCACAACCCTGATCCGCTCCACCCACACGACCATCCAAATCCCCTCCCAGAACCACCACCTCACCATCACCCATACCACCCACCACACGCATCAAATCATCTCAAAATCCATCCTTCCCTGCGTCACCCAATCCCACCTGCGGAGCACACGCCGACATAACTGAAATCACCTTCCGCCCGATCAAAATTTTCACCACCAACTTCCCATCACTTACTCTCACAACATTCATGACACACCCCACCCACCTCCCCGCAACCAGCACACCCACACCCCCACATCCGTCAGTTCCCCCCCGCCAAAACAACCCACAGCAGCAATCCCCCCCAACAACCCCTCCGGCTGATCCACCCCTGCACCAGACTTCCCGCAAACGCGCCACATCCACCCACCTCCCACCGAATGCCCCAACGACTTCCCCCGCTCTTCCTCTTAAACCTCCCACACTCCACGAACCCACCCCAATACCCCCGGGTGACCCACTGTCCTCAGGCCCACCTCGGTGCTTGCATTTGCAGTTCACAGTCGGCAAGATAAAGGGGGGTAAACATTCCAAAGGCCCGACCCATTGCACAAAGAACAGGAGAACAACCATCAAGTCCTAAATAAAATGTGGAAAATAAGGGAAAGGTAAAAAATGAGCTGCAGCAGCAACAAGAAATAAAAACAAAGGAGCTGTTGTTTGAAAGGCAATAGCTCCACATTACACCTACATCATGTTTAAAATTTCTTTACTGGTGGTCAGAGTCAGCACTTTTCCTGACCTCGACTCCAACTCCAGCATCGTCATAACTGCGTCCAAGTCCGACTCCACAACTCTGACTGCGACTCTACAGCCCTGGTGGATAAATATGATTACAGGTAAACCCCGATTTACAATACCCCTAGATGGAATACCCCGGAATAGTGAGGGGGGTAGAAATACCACCCTACCCTGCCTATCATAGACCTCTCCCCGGTTTTGAGATGGGGTTGATTTTTTTTTTTTTTTTTTGCTGATTATAATGATATTTTACAATTTGTAAATGCCGAGTGACAGTCTGCATTATACCACCAGGTCAATTAAACACCTCTAAGAGGAACACCTCTAAGGAGACATCACATAATGTGATATTCCACACCTTTTATGACCTGCGGTGGTGAGTTGGCTACGAGGCCCCACCTTAAAGGTGTTTAATCGACTTGGTTTAAATTTTGTGTTTAGGTTGATTTATAAACTGATATGAGACTTAGATGGAGTGAACACTGTCATTTGGGCATTTGGGATACAAATTCTTGCCCATCAGGCGAGGGACAAAGCAGTGTGGACAACTAGGCGACTCGACAAAGAATATTTCGTGTGTGACCATTGAACTGTAATCTAACCTATCATGGAATACATAATAATAATTTTAAATAAATATAAATACGGTACATTAATTATGAAAGCCTTAGATAGTAAATATTTCATGCATTGATGAAAACGTGGCATCAATAAATCGTGTGTTTACAGTTGGGCTTTTTAAGAAAATCTTTTTAAAAATACATAGGAATTTCTCAATAAATGTTGGAAAATACGAGAGAAGAAAATAATGGAGCTCAGCAACCACAACAGTAACTTAAACGACTTAAAGAGGGGCCATTGAAAAGGCTATGCCAGTCGCATAATCGATTGATAAATCACGTGTATACACTTGGGCTGTTCAAAGGAAAACACTTTGAAAATACTGTGGTAAGGAATTTTTAAATATGTGTTGGGAAATAGGAGAGAAGAAAATAAAGGAGCTCAGCAACCAGAACAGTAAAAAAAATTACGGAGGTATAATAGGGAGGCGGCGGCATGTCGGTCTCCTCCATCCGCGCGAGTGAAGCCGGTGGGCGCGGGGCTTAGTGGCAGGGGGGGGGGGGAGATTGACTCAAAACATTGCAGTTTAGCGAGGTGACTTATTACATTTAATTGCTTTCTGTTTTTCACCACACACACAGATTTGGAGGAATATAATTTGATATGCAAGGTATATATGAAGACATTCCTTGTCAGTGATATAGATCCCTGAAAAACCCACCAGGCACCACACTATACTTCTATCTATCTATCTATAGCCCAACGCCCTAATCCCGCAAAGGGTGGCCGCAGACAAAATGCCTCCAAGTTGCTCTGTCACCCACCATTTACCTACCATCCCCCCAACTCACTCCCCCCTCCCTCATATACCTCTCAACTCCATCCCTCCACCTTATTCTCGGCCTTCCCCTCCCTCCACCCCACCTGCATACACCCTCTTAATCAGTTTTTCATTCTCCATTCTCTCCACATGTCCAAACCACCTCAGTGTATTTCTCCTAATCTGCTCAACCACATCCACCGCACAACGTTCCTTCACGTGAATTCTTCATTTGTCAACCTGTCCCTCCATGTCACTTCACATTCTCCTCTCAAGTAACTCATTTCCACTGCTCTCACTCTTGACTTGTTACCCCCTAGCAAGGTCCATGCCTCGCTTCCATACGTCAGGGTAGGGATCACGATACTATCATGCAGTGACTTCTTGACTTCCATACTCACCTCCCTATTTCTCATCACTGCTTTCAATGAACCAACAACCTCCCTTCCCTGCTGTAACCTTTCAAGTATTTCATCCCCAAAACTTCCATTCTTACTCATCACACTGCCCAAGTACTTGAATGCACTCACATTCTCCATATCCTCACTGTCCAACCCCACTGTGCATTCTATAACTTCATTTCTCTCAAACACCATAACTTTACTCTTGTTCACATTGACTTTCAGATTCCTCTTCTAACACACTGTCCCAAATTCATTCACCAAACCTTGCAACTCCCCTTCATCTTCACTCAACAATACTGTATCAGCAAACAACAACACCGGAATCTTCCACATCTCGCCCTCATTCATTAGGGCCACCCCTACATCCCCTGCTTAAAAAATGTAAAGTTCTTGATTTGTTCACTCCACAGATGATCATTAATATTCTTTAAAAGTAACATCATATTATACTGTAGTGACTATAGATAAACATGAATCAGCCATGTAGGCCAATAATATTCATAAATGGTAGTACAGTATTATTTAATAATATAGGTTTTCATCAGCGATGGAGAGGGATTGACTCGAAACATTGCAGTTTTTTGCCATTTGTCTTTTCAAAAAATCAGCTACTCCCCCAGCAGTCTTCCAGTACACCCAAACTGTTCATACTGAGTAGATTATTTTTTCTAGTTATCTATAGCATTCTAAAATTGTGCATTTTTCCTTAAGAGCCTTCGTTTTGATTCCTGGAAGCTACAAGTTTTTCTTCATTTTCAGCTTTCTCTTCAATTTAGCCTTTTCAGGACTCACAGAGGACACCATAGGAGAGCTTAAGGCTTCATCTACAGTATAGGTCTATCCGTAGGAAAGGAACAACCACTGGTGCCTTCTGAAGTACCAGTACTGGTATCAACACTGACAGTTCTACTGCTGTTAACAAAATCCAGTTTAACAGACTGTGCTGCTGGTACCTCCCGTTTGGCCGGGCTTTTCCTGGGTAATTTAGTTTTCTTTTGTAAATATGAATCACACCTTCCCATAACATAGTTCAGTGTGGTCCTGTCAAAATCCTCTTTCTTACAATGTTGAGAACAAAGAACTGCTGATTTAGAAGGATTAACCTGCCCAGTCCCGACTGGTTTTTTACCCAGCCTACCCCCTAGATCCCGACCCCCCACCCCCTTTTTTTTTTTTTCAAATCTCCGCTTTTGACGAGAAACATCGAAAATTCATAGAGAAATCGCCCTCCAGAGGTTAAAAATGTTGATACAGGTTATTTAGCCTTACTTTTTCCTCCTTTTTCAGGGTATCTGGCTAAAGAAAACGAACTATGGAAGGGTTAACTAATTCATGTCACTTTAAATTACGTATTTATTTATTTATTTGGTACGAATTTATATGTAGTACAAGTCTATATTGGTTTTCACACAATAATATACTGTAGGTGATAAAAGCATTGTTCACTCACCCATAACCCCAGTATATGGCACCTTCCTTTACGACATTACCACCTCATCACTTTGGTTTGTTTCTACCTCTAGCTTCTCTGTTTCTTTGTCTTCCACCTCAGGAATCACTTTCACCGTGAATTTCGTCATTGGAGAGACCTTGGGGCAACATACCTGTATTACTGGCCAGGTTACTGCAAACAGGTGAATTACCCAGTGTGGGGGGAGGGGGGTTAGGTGGGGCAAGGCAGTATCCCCGCTTGACAGTCTCCCACATATGCCTACCCAAAATCACCCACGAATGTTGAAAAATGGGCACACAATGGGCCTTGCAATTGAGTAACGTATGATGCACGTTGATGGGTCTGTCCGCGGAAAAAAGTAGCGATGTGCATCGTACGTTGATGGGACTCGGTAGGTTAAAGTCCTTCCTTCGTGTTGCCTCTATCCACTTCCTGCAAAAAGTTTCATCTCTTGGGAACCTACAAGATAAAATACAAACATAAGTTTTTTGTCAAGAGAGTGCCAAACATGGGGTCAATTCAGATTTCTCTGCTCCAAGTCAAATCCAGTTCCAGAAGGAAATTAAGTTATCAAGTTCTAATTCATTTGCATGAGAAAATTTATTGATTCTATCTATTGCCAGACGCCTCAATCCCGCACGGGGTGGCCACAAACAAATCGTCTCCATGTCACTCTGTCCCCCCCCCATTTCACTACCACGCTTCCAACTCACACCCCCCTCTCTCGTATACCTCTCCACTCCATCCCTCCATCTCATCCTCGGCCTCCCCCTCCCTCTCACCCCCTCCACCTCACTCGCATACACTCTCCTCGTCAGTCTTTCACTCTCCATCTTCTCCACATGCCCAAACCACCTTAACGTGTTTCTCCTAACGCTTCCCATCACGTCCACAACCACACCACAACGCTCCTTCACTTCCTCATTTGTCAGTCTCTCTCTTCATGTGACACCATGTGCTCCTATCATATAACTCATTGAAATTATGAAATTATTGATTCCAATTCAGTTAAATTCACCATAGTTTAAATTTCAAGTTACCTAGGTCACATATATTTATATATTTCACTTTAATGAAATTCACTCAAGGTTGTAATCCTCCTTACCCACGGCATACCACTAATAAAGGATAGCCAAGAGAGAAACCTTTGTTAATTTTTTTTTCTATATTAAACCAATGAAGAATGATGAAGGAAGGGTAGTGGTTAACAGTGAGGATATTAAAGATGCATGGAGAGAGCATTATAGCCAGTTGTTGAATGAGGAGTTTGATTGGGATAGGGAAGGTTTGGAGCCAGCTGATCCAGTGTTTGGGCCTTGGCCTTTGATTGACGCTGCTACTGTGAGTGAGGCAATAGGCAGGATGCGGGTGGGGAAGGCGGCAGGTGTGTCTGGGTTGACTGCCGAAATGTTGAAGGCCTCAGGAGATATTGGGGTGAGGTTAGTCACTGACCTGATAAATATGATTATATATGAGTGTGTTGTCCCAGATGATTGGCTGAAGAGTGTAATTGTAAATGTGTACAAAGGGAAGGGTGATGCCCTGGAAAGGGGAAATTACAGAGGTATAAAGCTCTTAGATCAGATAATGAAAGTAATGGAGAGAGTTCTAGAAGGTATGATTAGAGAAAGAGTGAATATCAATGAGATGCAGTTTGGGTTTATGCCAGGCAGGGGGACCACTGATGCCATATTCATTGTTCGACAGCTTCAGGAAAAATATATTGGCAAGAAAAGGAAATTGTATTTTGTTTTTGTTGATTTGGAAAAGGCCTTTGACAGAGTCCCTAGAGAGGTGGTGAAGTGGGCAATGAGAAAGCTAGGGTTGGAAGAGTGGCTGGTTAGGGTGGTTATGGCCATGTACGTGGGTGCTCACACTCAGGTAAGGGTGAATGGAGCTTTGAGTGATGAGTTTCCCGTGAATGTTGGTGTGCATCAGGGGTCAGTTTTGAGTCCCTTGTTGTTTATCATGGTGCTTGAAGCCCTCTCACGTGACTTCAGAGAGGGACTCCCATGGGAGATGTTGTATGCTGATGATTTGGTGTTGATTGCTGAGAATGAAGGGGAGGCTGAGGAAAGATTTAAGAAGTGGAGAGATGGTATGGGGCACAAGGGCTTAAGGGTAAATGCAGATAAAACAAAAGTGATGATATCTAGGGTTGGTGGCGGTACAATCAGAGGAGAGGGAGAGTGGCCATGTGCAGTTTGCCACATGGGTGTGGGAAGTAATTCCATCTTGTGCAGTGTTTGTGATAAGTGGGTGCACAAGAGATGTAGTGGTATTAGAGGTAGACTGCGAGATAATGCTGATTTCATGTGTGCGGTGTGTCGGGGAGAGCAGGCAGAGATTGTTAGGCGTGAGAGGGTTGAACTTGCAGGTGAGTCTCTTGAGTGTGTGGAGGAGTTTTGTTATTTGGGAGACATGTTATGTGCCGGAGGTGGGGCTGGAGTTAGCTCGGTTGCTAGAGTGAGAAGTGGTTGGAAGAAGTTCAGGGAGCTGTTGCCTCTCCTGACATTGAGAGGACTCTCCTTACGTGCTAAGGGGTCTTTGTATGCAGCATGTGTTAGGAGTGTGATGCTGTATGGTAGTGAGACCTGGGCAGTAAAGGAAGAAGATATTCGCAGGTTTAAACGTACAGAAATGACAATGATTAGGTGGATGTGCAGTGCGTCCCTGCGTGCAAGGCCTAGGGGGGCTGGGTTTACGATAGAAGAGTTGAGAGGTAGGATGGGACTGGAGTGTATTGGTGTTGTGATGAGGAGAGGTAGGCTGAGGTGGTTTGGACATGTGGAGAGGATGGGGGATGATAATTGGGTACAGAGGGTGAGAAGTGTTAATATTGGGGGAGGGGTTGGGAGGGGTAGACCGAGAAAGACATGGGACGAGGTCATTAAATGTGACTTAAGGGTTAAGGGACTGAATAGGGAGGCTGCCAGAGATCGAGCAGCGTGGAGAGCCGCCATTAGGTGACCAAGGCCGACACATGCAAGCATGTTGGAGCCTTCAAAAACGAAACGAAACGAACTGATGTAAAATAACTCTTATAGTATGAAAAAGTTGGTCATTATTAGACATTACATACCTTTTAAATCAAGTGGATGAGCTGAAGCTGAACAGCTTAGGCTATGATTAGATCACATTAGGTGAACTGGGTTAGGTAAGGTTAGGTTAGGATGAGTTAGGTTAAGCTGGCTTGGGGTAAGTCAAGTTATGGATGGGTTAATTTAGTGCCTGGTTAAGATAAGCTATGACAGGCTGGGCTAAATGGATTAGGTTAAGTTACGGTAAGCTGGGTTAGGTGATTAGGTTAGGCTAGGTTGCTTAGGTTATAAAGGCTAATTTGGGATAGGCTGTGTGGGTTAGGTTAGGTGTTTGAGACAGCTGTATATCCTAGTCCTAGCCTACTTATTGGCCGACCGACCACAAAGTGGAAGCACTTTGCCGGTATCCCCCCCCCCAAAAAAAAATATATATATATATATTTAGTATCAGCACCGGTGTCTAAACTGATTGTAGATTATTGGAGGTTGCTAAAGTCTTAAAAAAACATCATTATCAAATCACTAGACCATAAATGATCAAAGAAAATGCATGGAAAAGAACCCAGCTTGACCAGTTTTAAGCCCGTTTCTAAGAAACCATTTCCTTATTTAACCTAGTAGTTTTACCAACGGAATGTTACAGAGTCCTGCCGATCCCTCTGCATGCACTCAAAAGCAGAGCAAGCAGGCATGTTGAGTGGTTACACAAAAAATAATGAAGAGTTCCACTCTCATTGTTTTGAGTCAAAGGGGGGCGGGGGTCCTCAGCGCACTGGCTTCAAATTAGGTGACCTCATGCCAACTCCTTCCTTATTATACCTCCTTGAAAAAAATGTCATGAAGAGGAACCGCTGAAAAGGCTATCCCGATCGCATCATCGATTGCATTTCCCGTCAAGAGAATTCCCCGTCAAAACATTAACAATTCTCTGTCAAAAATTTTTGCACCTTGGACGATTCTGTGTCACTCATACATTATTATTATGCATAACATGTCTATTTAATTGTCCTGGGACCATCTGGTGGTGGGATTGCATACAATACTGCTACTTCTTCTGCACAAGTTTGAATTTGAGTTGGAGATCGCATTCTTCAGTGACCTTGACTGGGTACAAGCCAGACTTGCTCTGAATTTAGGCTTAGGTTAGCTACTTTTACAACTGTTAGGTCATTTAGAATGGCTTTAAACTTTTTTTTTGGACTCATTTGGGTACCATAGGTTTAGGGCTTGGGTGGGGGGGAAACCCAAGACTCAAAAACGCATCCCTGTACTTTACATGTTACATCAGCCCCAGTTTGCGACCCGCTTAGTAATGGGTCTTTACTTAACCAGTTACATCATTAAACTGGTTTAGCAATGCAGTTGGTTAAGTAAAAACCCTTCGTTAGGCAGGGTATCGGATCTCGGGGTAGATTTAACATGTAGAGAATAGGGATGTGTTTTTGAGCCTTGGGTTTCCCCCCCAACCAAGTCCTAAACCCACCCAAATGAGTCCAAAAACAAGTTTAAAGCCAATCTAAATACCCTTAATAGCTGTAAAAGAAGCTAACCTAAGCCTAACACCTGTAAATAACTCACTAAAATGAACAAATAAAATATGAAAATTTTCAAATATAAGTCTGGAAAAAAATCATGCTTAGTAAACTGTACCCCAGAATGACAATATTCACCCCACCTATGGCTAAAACACATTAACACATTGTTTATAAATCAACAGTCAACCTAAACACACAATTTTAGTCTTAAAATATCAAAAGCAGTTTTGAAAAAAATAAAAACCCATTGTTAAATCAGGGTGTGACCATAGTTAGGCAGGGTATGGTGGTATTTCTACCCCCATCGTTAAGCCGGGGTATTGTAGCCTATATCAAGATGTACCTGTATGTGGCTGAGAGGCATATGCCTAACGACAGCATGATCTAAGCAGCATCTTGGACTGTTAACTGAATCAATAATCCTTTGTATTTAGGAATAACCCTCAGTGATCACTTAACATCATCCCATGTAATCCAGATGTTACCTGATTTCTGTTGCAAATGTAGTGTTCTGTGTAATTATGAATGGATAGGTACACATAACCCTGAACAGAACATCTATTTTTATAACCAGATGCCGTAATCCGGTAAAAGATGACCACAAACAAATTGCCATCATGTCGCCCTGTTCCCTGCCGTTATGCTGCCCTCCCCCCCAAATAATGCCAATACTTCATCTTTAACTTGGTCTCTCCCTCCCTTCACCTCACTAGCATACACTTTCCTCATCAGTCTCTCATTCGTCATCTTTTCACATGGCAAAACCACCTCAGTGTAGTTCTCCTAATGCTTTCTCTCAGTTTCTCCATGTTCCTCACATGCTCTTCCCAGATAACCCATTTTCACTGCGCTCACTCTTGACTTGTGTTCCTCTGGGAAGGTCGAGGCTTTGCTTCATTATGTTGGCGTGGGGGTCACAATACAGTACTATCACCATGTAGCGATTTTTTTTTTTTTATGCCCACTTTTCTGTTTCTTATCACTGTTTTCAATAATGCAGCAACCTTTCTTCCCTGTTGTACTCTTTCAAGTGCTTCATCCTCTCAACTTTCATCCATACCCATTACACTATCCAAGTACTGTACTGTACTTTATTGCACTTACATTTTTCCATTTCCCTACTATTCAACCTCATTTTTCTCAGAGACTTACCCCACCATTACATTCATACAATTAGATTCTGTTTCTTGTGTACTCCACCAAATTCATTCACCAAGCCTTGCAGTTCCCTTTTGTATTCACTTAATAATACAGTATCATATGCAAATACAGAACAGGAAGTTTTTAGTTGCTGCCCTCTCTCAGTAGGGCTGCTCCAACATCCACTGCCCTACCTTGTATCTCTTATAAATTCATCCATATACATTTGGAACAACCATGGATGTATGACATATAACTGTTTCAGTCCAACAGTCAGGTAGAAAAATTCACTGTTTCCCATCCACTTGCACTGCAGCCTTGACACCCTCATACATACACTTCACAGGCTTCAACAGGTTTCAATTTACTCTATGTATTTGTAATACTTCCTTGTTCATTGTCTATCCACTCTGTCATATGCTTTCTCCAGATCTGTGAAGGCAGCAAACAACTTCTATCTCTTCTCTAGAAACTTCTACTAAGCACCTTAGGATGAATATCTGATATACACAACCTCTTCCCTTCCTGAAACCTCCCTTGTCTTCCCCAATTAATTCCCTCATTATTTCCCTAACTCTGTCTGTAAGTATCCTTCCATGTACTTTTCCTGTTACACTAAGAAGACAAATGCCCTTATGATTACCACACACTTTTTTGCCTTTTCCTTTGTACAGGTTATACTTGACTTTTAATCCTCTGGGACACTTCCTTCCTGCCATGCCAATCTGCACATCTTCCATGTCTATGATACTGCTGTCTCTCCTTCATGCGTCAGCATTTCACCGCACACTTCATCATTTCCTGGGGCTTTCCCATTTTGACTTTCTTCATTGCTTCCACAATTTCCATCCTGCTGATCCCTTCCTCTTATCACATCTCCCTCCTCCTCCCAACCATTCCCCAGCCACTAATGCTCATGTTACCCTCCTGCTCTGTGTTTAACAGTTCTTTAAAGTGTTCTCTCTTTCTGCCCACTTTTTTTCTCTTTGCCAGCAAACTGCCATTTTTATCTTTCACTCTCCTACTGCCTTCTGTATCACCATGTCTTAAGGCGGCGACACACCGGGCCAAAAGTGGCTAACATGTGAGCAGCTTTTGTGAGCCATTAGCCCATTGACCCTTGGTGAGTGAGATTTCACCTGCAAGGCAAAATGGATAATTTTTTGCTCAGCTTGTTGGTGTGATCAGAACTCAGATGAGCCTTATACCTGGATTTATTTTGTAACTGGTGAGAAACTATTCTGTTATCACAGAAGAAAGCTAAAACTGTTAAGTAAATAGTGTAATTATTATTGTTTTTATTCATTTCTGCATTGTCTTTTCATTTGAAGTTACCTTTTACTGTTCATTTGTTATTTCTTGTGCCATGAAATCAGTTTTCAAACACTCTGGTTACCAGCCACGAAGGCTGTCTGTTTTGTTTCCAAACAGCAAGTGGAAAGCAGATTTTGACCAATATTTAATATGGATCCTGCAGCAAGGAAAACTCTAGTAGACTTCCTTGTGGCTTTGGTCTTGCTGTGGGCAAAAGCAGATTCACACGAGGCCATGGTGGTTTGTTTACAAATTACTGCTAGGTGCCAAGGCAGACGACACTGCTAGCCATTTCGGGTTGCAAAAACACTGGCTTGTGATAACAACTTTGCTAGCCATTTCTGATCACAAAAAGTGGTCACATGATAACCACTTTTGGTCCAATGTGATGCTGCCTTAATTTCTTAACCTCTCTCCAGAATGTAACCCCTCAGAATCCAGGTTTTATTAAGTGTTATTTAGATTATGTTGTAGCTGCTGTGGTTCTGTAAGTGTATTATGACTGGATGTTTTCTTGGGGGGCGGGGGTAAAAGTCACACATGATACCCATGTGCAGTATGACCACACGACATAACCATAGTAATCCAGGTGTTACTGAGTGTTAGCCAAATAATTTTGCAGGTGTTGTGCCTGTTTAAGTGTGTAATTATGACTGATTATGTACCATACGTGGGGGTGACAAACGTCACACATGATAACCCTGTACAGTATGTTCAATCGCCCAAAAAAGTGATGTCCCGATTCCCAGTACCTTTCGCTCAGAAAGTGGTATCTGGCAACTTAGCCATGTTATATTTTCTATATTGCACACCGGAAAGAGCAGTATTTGGGTAAACAACAAAAAGTAATATATAAGCGTTTTTACCGTGTATATCTCGCATTACGGAAGAGGAAACCACAATACACTAAAGTTGAGGCTTAGCAGTACGAATGTGAAACGCACTCCTTATCCCTCAACGGTTTCAGGGTTATGCGGAGAAACTCTCGTAATACTTATTTTCCATTCAAAATCAACAATACTGAAGGAAATATGTCCCATAAAATAAAACCCGCAGGTAATCGTAATTTCGAAATAATTAGTGTCATCAAATCAGAAAAATAAACATCTAAAGATACATTATCATCCACATTTATTTCTCTATGCGGGATGATATTCACGCGGGTAAACCCGTAAGTGCTGAAAGCCTGAAAGCAAGATTGATCAACAAGAAACTACAGACAATCGGTGCAAGCAATCTTTATTTAGCAAATATTCCAGTAAGACAGATATACTGGCACCTTAACAGTTAACAGATAGATAAGCGATATAGAGGTAGAACATTGGAAATTTGCTACTGAAGCCCCTCGTAGCACAAGACCAAGACAGACGGATTAATACGTGTGCCCAAGAACAACTACTTACCACTTGTGTTGCTATCAAGAAGCAAATTAATCTGCCGGCATTCAGTGACGTTAGTGAAACCAGTGCAATCATGAGTGGAAAACTGGTCATTTTTATTCACACGAAATTCCAACATGTTATAAAACATGTAGGGCAGTTGCATGGAAGAACTAAAGAGGGAGAGGTTGATAGTC
>JAGKTI010000457.1:0-11267 GCA_018397915.1 Birgus latro
CATCTTTATCTCTCTTCTATCGCTACTTCAATGGTCACTGTTCCTCTGAACTGTCTGCTTGCATCCCTCCACCTCTACGACGGGCACGTAGTACCCGTCTAGCAACAAACTCTCATCCCTTTTCTGTCCAACTCTCTAATGCAAGAGTTAACCGTTACTCCCAGTCTTTTATTTATGCAACTGGTCAACTCTGGAACTGTCTTCCTCTGTCTGTATTTCCTACTTCCTATGATCTCCAGTCTTTCAAACGCAGTGTGTCCAGGCATCTCGAATTGAACGGATCTTGAATTTGGCTCTCTTTTGTACCGTTTTTGTTTTTTCTTGGAAGGTACAGTATGCAGGCCCGTGGCCTTTGGTTCCTTCTTCCATGCATAAAAAAAAAAAAAAAAATTAATGCTTTCCAACTTCACTTCACTGTTCTCACAAGCACTAGAGTTATACATACTTCCTTAACTGCAATTGCACTTAATACTCAACAACACTTCACTGCTTTCACAAGTACCAAAAATATACAAACTTCACTGACACTGCACCAGCTAAACTTCACCCAAACTGACCGAGGCCCAACTAAACCTTAACCTGCTACACTCTCTAACCCCATCCTTATATAATCTTGCATTAATCGAGAGTGATCTACTTCCCACGAGAACGACAGTTGCCAACTCCAACTCAGAGATATCAAACATGCCATAGTCTTCTTACATTACATAACACTCTAAATCATTTACCAAACTTAAATTAAATTACACACTTTAACGAAGAATCACGTAAATCAAGCATTATGGAGAAAAAGAGTATAAAAATTAATGCATAACTTACGAAACAACTACGCTCCAAACAGCAGGCAGACTGGCAACTCTGACTCGTACAAATACTGAACTAGCCTACCGTACAGACCACCGAGAAAATTCTCGAACACCTAACTGGCAAATCCCCCTTCGTAACAATATACACACTACACTACACCCATCTAAACTTCACTCAAACTGACTGAGGCCCGACTAAAAAAAAAAAAAAAAAAACTTGCTAGTATTTCATCCCCTTCCTTATATAAGCTTGCATTATTCAGGAAACTTCTAGCACGAACTCGACGGTGCGAGAGTTAACAGTTGCCATCTAGGAGACAACCAAAACATGCCAGTCTTCTTACATTGCATAACACTCGAAATCAATTACCAAGCAAATTAAATTACATAGTTTAACGAACAATCACGTAAATAAAACATTATGGAGAAAAAGAGCATAAAAATTAATGCATAACTTACGAAATAACCATGACCAAACAGCAGGCAAACTGGCAACTCTGACTCGCACCGATACCGGAACTAGCCTACCGTACAGAACACACCAGAACACACCGAGAAGATTGTCTAACACCTAACTGGCAAATCCCCCTTCGTAACACTACCCCCTCCCAAGTTCTTTGTCGTCCCAACAAAACTGCACAATATATACAAACATAAACCTTAATCCTAATGAAACATCTAACTATACACAAACTAATCCTTCAACTTATTAGGTCTTCTTCTGTGCCGTTTCTGACGACGTCCTTGCTCCTCCACACAGTCCACTCCTCCTGGAAGGTCTTGATCCGCTTCCGACGACGTCCTTGCTCCTCCACGCAGTCCACTCCTCCTGGAAAGTCTTGATCCTCTTCCTGATTCACTTCCTCCCTCAGGAAACTGTCACCATCCTCTTGCATATCCGTTGCTTGGTCCTCCGGTTCTCTCTTCCACTTGTTGCAATCCACCTTCCGATGTCTCGGCTCCTCACAATACCAGTAACTTCCTCTGATCTGTTCCTCTTCCACTTGTTGCAATCCACATTCCGATGTCCCTGCTCCCTACAATACCATCAACCTCCTTCGAATTTTTCCGCTTCCCGGGCCTGCCCACTTCGTGTCCCGAATCCTGCACTACGACTTGCCTGAAATGTGGATGTATTGGACCCGACGTAGGACTCAAATTCCAGAGCCCTGGCAAATGCCTCTTGCATGCTTCTGGGTTGTGCCTGCTCCACCTGCACTTTCAGCTCTTCGCCACCAAAAGCATCGATGAACTGGTCCCTCAGAAGAACAGCCAAGAGGTTAGATGCAGCTCCAGGGTGTGCCTTATATGCCATACTCTCCAGGTCTTGAGCAAGCTGCTGTAGGGATTCTCCCCGAGCCCACACACGGCACCGGAACCCCACCCTGCAAGCCTCAGTCCGGCACATGGTTCCATTCCTGCACTCCAACACTTCCACCAGGGGTTGAGAACTGCCCCCCTCCATCACTGACATCTGGACCAGAATCTCCACTGCAGCACCCTTAAGGCTAGTGGCAGGCTGCACTGCCCTCTGCCCATCATCCCAACCACTCTGATCTACAAGTAACTCAGACTGTGACAGTAAGCTTCCCAAGATACTCCACCATCAAATTCCTGAGGTTTCTTTTTGATTGGACCCACATTTTAGCCACGCACTTCACTGGTTTGGGGTCTAAAAACTGGGGCATCACAATTAAGGCCAGAACTTAAAACTTTTGCATTCTAATTATCCAACCCTGTAAGGCCACCTCTAGATGCCTGGGATCCATCAAGATTCCCCATACACTGTCCATTCTTTTCACATGCTCCCTGCACACCAACCTGAGGCTCAGCAGTGCAATATTCCTCCACAACGTCAATCCTCTCACCAATCATCTTCACATGGTCAAGCACATGCTTCAACTGGCCATCCACACGTTGGCTGCGCTCTGTCATCATTTCCTCACCAGTTGACTTCAACTGGTCGTCCACATGCTGCTTGCACTCAGTCACGTCATTGCTCACCTCATACTTCTGCTGCTCTAGCTTGGCATCCACTTCCTCCTTAAGCTGTTACTGTTCTTCCTTCATTTCCCCCATGGGAGCATCTAGCTGTCCTTGCATCCTCGGTTGCACTTCCCTCTGCTGCCCCTGGAATGTCTCTATAAGTTGTTCATGTTGTCATTCCTGTTCTTCATTCTGTGCCTGTAATTGCTCTTTCATTTCCTTCCAGAGCTCTTTCTGTTCTTCACATTGTGCCTCTAGTTGTTCACTCTGTGCCTTGATTTCGTTCCTGAGCTCTTTCTGTTCTTATTTCTGTTCTTCACTTTGTGCCTGCAATTGTTCTTTCTGTGTATGTATTAATTGTTCTTTGAGGTCTTTCTGTGAAGCTTGTAATAACTTCATAATTGTAGCCAGGGTCACCTCCTCCTCCTGCCCAGCTCGGGATCTTGTCTGCACTCCACCTAGCTCCATGTCGAAGATTAGACTCACTGCAGCCCTGAAATTATCCCACTCCTGACACCAGTGTTATGTCCCTAGTCCCCACACTGCCACAGGTTCCAACATCAGTAGTTCAGTATAGGAAGGTGTTGCCCAGTGAGTAGTTCTTCCTATGGTCAGCCTTTGGGTGTACAGCACACAGAATCAGCTGAGGCAAAGATAAACACTGGCTTCTTAAAGTGTACTGTCTTTATTATCCAAATAACTCCACTTAATGCTTTCCAACTTCACTTCTATACAAATTTCCTTAACTGCAATTGCACTTAATACTCGACAACACTTCAGTGTTATTACACTTAATACTTGACAACACAGTTTTCACAAGTACCGAAAACATAAAGAACTTTACAACACTTCTGTGTTTGCCAACAACACTTCACTGCTTCACAAGTACCGAAAATATACACACTTCACTACACCCAACTAAATTTCACTCACACTGACTGAGGCCCGGCTAAAAAAAACATTTGCTAGTGTTTCATCCCCTTCCTTATATAAGCTTGCATTATTCAGGAAACTTCTAGCACGAACTTGACGGTGCGACAGTTAACAGTTGCCAACTAAGAGACAACCAAAATACGCCGGTCTTCTTACATTTGTTGCGTCCCTGGTTCCCACACTGCCACAGGCTCGAACAGCAGTAGTGCAGTACAGGAAGGACTTCGCCCAGTGAGTTGTTTTTCCAATGGTCAGCCTTTAGGTGTACAGCACACAAGATCAGCTGAGGCAAAGATAAACACTGGCTTCTTAAAGTTGACTGTCTTTATTATCCAAATAATTTCACTTAATTCTTTCCAACTTCACTTCACTATTCACACAAGCACTGGAGCTATACGAACTGCAGTTACACTTACTGCCTAACAACACTGCTTTCACAAGTACCGAAATATACAAACTTCACTGACACTGCACCAACACCCAACAAAACTTCATTCAAACTGACTGAGGCCCAACTAATCCTAACCTTAACAACAACCTACACTCTCATCCCCATCCTTATATAACCTTGCATTACTCGAGAATGATCTAGGACGAAGTCGACGGTGCGACAGTTAAAAGTTGCCAACTAAGAGACGACCAAAATACACCAGTCTTCTTACATTAAAAAACACTCTAAATCAATTACCAAACTTAAATTAAATCGCATAATTTAATGAACAATCACGTAAATAAAACATTATAGAGAAAAAAATAAAAAATAAAAATAATGCATAACTAATGAAACAACTACGCTCCGAACAGCAAGCAAACTGGCAACTTTGATCGTACAGATACCAGCCTAAGGAAGATGCCTAAAAAATTCTTGAACACCTAACAGGCAAATCCCTCTTCGTAACTGAAATACAGGAGTTAGGGGTTGGAGCCACAAACCACACGGCGGCCGGAGCAGAGGACATCAGCACCCCCAACCCCCCCAGTACCACCGGGGGACTGCCGCCGACACAAAGCGGCTGGGAACGGGAACGGCTTACCTGTGTCACTTCCCGGCGCCCCTATTGCGCCCAGGTGGTGGCCCGGAAAGGTAGCAGTTGCCAGCACCTAGTCTCCGGCCGCAGCTAAGCTCACCAGGTAAGGGGTGGAGTTTACAACTCCACCCAACGCCGCGGTATCGTCCATAGTCGTACCGGGTACAGGGCAGAACCGGCCACAGTCCGTTCCCTGGTTGCTTCCCCGCCACAGGGCCGCGACACGGACGCGTGTCGGTCGGGCAGGACAGGCCACAAGTCATCGGTCTCCTGTGGGCGTTCCTCACAGAGTGGCACCGCAGTACCTGCCATAAGCCGTACTGGGCACGAGGCAGGATCGCCCATCGTCCGTCCCTCAGCTGCTAGTGTTCCCAGCTCACCGGCACGGACCATTAGCCGTCCCAGACCTCTCACCTCCTGTGCCTTTCTGACATCGGCCATAAGACACGTTGGGCCAGAAGTAAAGCAGGCCATTAGCAACAAGGAAGCTGTCCTCCCCTGTGCAACCCAGGAGTCGGCCATAAGTCACACCAGGCCAGAGGTAGAGCAGGCCATTAGCTGCCCGGAAGCTATCCTCCTCTGGGCAACCCAGGCGTCGGCCATAAGTCACGTCAGGCCAGAAGTAGAGCAGGCCATTAGCCGCACGGAAGCTGTCCTCCCCTATGCATTCCAGGCGTGGGCCATAAGTCACGCCAGGCCAGAGGTAGAGCAGGCCATTAGCCGCACGGAAGATGTCCTCCCTTGTGCAAACCAGGCACCGGCCATAAGTCAAGCCAGGCCAGAGGTAGAGCAGGCCATTACCCGCCCGGAAGCTATCCTCCCCTGTGCAACCCAGACATCGGCCACCAGTCACGTCAGGCCAGAGGCAGAGCAGGCCACTAGCCGCCCTGAAGTTGATGCCCCCTGTACTACCATGACATTAACCACAAGTCACATCGGGCCAGGTGTAAAGCAGGCCACTGTCCACTTCCCTGCTACCGGAGGACCTACAGCCGGATAGGACCCTTCACCCGAGGCGTGGCAAGGCCTTGCTCAAGGCCTTGGTTCCCTACAACTCCACCCGGGTGAACAGCAGCCGAACCAGAGCCCCCGCAGACCTCGCAGCCGACGACGGGCCCTGTCCACTACTCCCCCGGCCCGAGGTTCCCGTGAGGCGACCCTGTCGGCGACGCCGCCATCTAGCAGTTGCCATAGCCCAGCCGCCCCAGGTTCCAGTGCAATGGGTCCCCAGTTGCCCCAGGAGTTGCCCCGCACACCAGAGCATGACCTACCTGTGGGCAAGGTCTCCCTCAGTCGCTCCCAGGCCCGACGTCAGGCCCGTCTCCTGGCTCTCTTCGGGCCGAGCCCCTAGCCCCACAACCACGTGTGGGGCCCTGCCCAGGGACGCGCCACTCTGCCATTCCTCCGGACGGAGGAATCAACCTGGGCCCACCGGTAGTAACCAAGTGAGTGGACTTTACATATGTGTGTGCTCTTTAGACCCAGATATTTGTGTGCAGCGACGGATATCTCACGAGTGATCCCCTACAGTGTATTCTCGAGTTAAAGTGACCAGGAACCCAGAATATAAGATTGGACAAGCCCAACAGACAGAACGTGGCCTGACCTATATCTCGGTAGAGTCCCGCTGTCTCGGACAGTCTTTGTGGCCAACAGAATATTCCTATTGTGTCATTGTGCCATTCCCTTGTTGTTTACAGTCTCCCTCCCCTGTGTTCAGTTAAATCTACATTCAGCCTTGTGTCCAGACACGTTAGTCAAGATAAACCAAAATATCGCAGTTCCCCCTGCCAGTGATCCCTACGGACAACACTACCTGAGATAGACTTCCGGCCACCAGGTACCTGTAATATAGGTGTAACGTAACTCATATATAGTGCTGTCCAGTGTTATACGGGTTTAGGAAATTATAGTAAATTCATTCTTGTGTCCTAAATTATAAGTATATTGTATGTGTCATAAGTGTCGGGTAAACAGTACCATACCTCAACCAGAGGGTATAGTGACAGACTGCATTTGTGTACAGAGTTAACTTACCCCCGACCAACCCAATTGTAATATTTTGTGATGTATTATGGTTCTTTGTGAAATATCTGGAATACATGTGTAATATTTACTGCCTTGTTTTTGTGTCCAGTCCTACTCTTTGGAGTTACCTCCCGGTCTAGAATAGGGACCCGCTATAGCCTGCGTATTTGAAGGCGAGAAACCGACCCACAAATACGTAGCACAACACTGGTGGCTAGCGGTGGTTCTTGACCCGGACAGTGAAAAAGGACTGGAAAACTTTTTGTGAAAATGGCAGCCAAAACACATGTAACCCTACCAAAATTTGACCCAGAACAATGCGACATCACTACTTACTTACAAATGGTCAAGTCATTACTTGATATTGGATTTGAAGAAGATAATCAGAAAATAGCTGTCACTCTACCTTACCTGGGAAAGGCGGTATCTAGTATAGCACCAAAAATAGTCCCAGATCTCACATGGGCCAGGTTTACAAAAATAGTTACAGATGCTATCACCCCGTCATTAGGGAAAGTTGTCGCAGTTTCACAACTAGATGCCCTAAAATATGACGGGGATTTGAACAACACGTTGGTCCAAGCTAGGCGACTCGTCACCGCCGCATACCCGGATGCCGAAATGAATACCCGGGATGAGCATATCTTTAACACACTCCTCAGAGTCCTTCCGGGCATGGTTAAGGACCATTTTACCATCCATGACCCGACAGGAAATTTGGACCGCGACGTCCAGCTCATACACCACCTTCTTGCAGCACGCCCCGACACGCAACACATCGGGGTCATGAGCCGGTTCCCAACGAAACCCCCCCACACGCCGCCCCAAGCCTCTCCAGCCCCACCGCGAAGCACCTCCGCCTCGGCTCTCCCAAGAGCCCACCCCACCAGGAAGCGGCCGCCCCAGAAAGACAGTGCAAATCTCATCACTATCAATAAGTGGGAGTTCACCGCCTGCAACAGCCGCTGCCCACTTCACAACATACGTGAACAACTAAAGGTGGCACGCAGAATGAGAGCCGACCCACCGAGGTGCCGCCCAATGCTGTCAGTAGAGGAGGGCCCTGCAAACCCCCAAACCCCCCTCGTTGAGGAGCCTGACGCCGGCTGCGAACCAGAGGCCCAGCTGGCGTTGGATTTTTAGGATTGCCCCCGCACCTCCCCATGGTGACGGGGGCCACCTCTACTCAATACCGACCCCCGTTTTATGATAAAATGAAATTACAGGGGGTCAAGGCAAGACTTCTGGTAGATATGGGATCCGCCAGGTCTTGTTTATATACACACTTCTACTCCCGCCAAGAGGAAGTTTTTGGGCCCCTTCTCCCCACTTCAGCCCGCCTCATGGACGCGGGGGAAGGCCCCATGCCTATTCGTGGGGAAACTTGGGCCCTACAAACTACGACGCATCAACGAGCCTCCACCCGTCATCCATTCATCATTTTCGACTCATCCTGCCGTACTTATGATGGTTACTTGGGGCTAGACCTGCTGCAAAAGCTCCACACGCACATAGGCTGCCACGGAAAGCGACTTCAGTTTCGACAGCTTCCCCAAGAGCCCCAAGTCATTTGTACTTGCACAAGGCAGGACGACACCCCCCCCCCCCCCTGAACTGGCCCCCCCAGCCCCACCTTCCCCACGACTGTCGCATCCTCCCTCACCATTCCTCCCCACCACGAAGTGTGGCTAAAAATCAATAAGCCCACAGGGACCCATTCCCTATTTTCCCCAAGTGTCCCCACCGGGCCCCTCGCTGCCTGCCTAATGTCGCCGACCTTCCTTCCGCCCCACATTAACGCCGTCAAAGTAGCAAACCTGGTGGCTACGCCCCTCACTCTGCCAAGGGGGCTCCTGGTCGGCGACCTAGAAGCAGCAGAGCCATGCGACACCCCACCCCTAAAATCACATCTCTCTCCCCTCCCCCCTTTGCCTGACCACTTATCTACACATCAAGCCGAAGCGCTACACCATCTACTGCTTGAGCACCAAGACCTTTTTTCGACCGGGCCTGCCGACTTGGGGCATACGACGTATGTAGCCCATGAGATTCATACCACTGGGCCCCCCATTCGGCAACCCTCTCACCGGAAGAACCCACACCAACAGGCTGAAGAGGACAGGCAAGTTCGAGAAATGCTGGACGCCGGCATCATAACGCCCTCTACCAGCACCTGGTCCTCCCCTGTTGTCTTGGTTCGGAAGAAAGACGGCTCTGCGTCGACTACTGCCGCCTGAACGACATAAATACCAAAGATGCCACTCCTCTCCCCTGGATAGACGACTCCCTAGACTCCCTACACGGCTCCACCTCGTTCTCCACACTGGACCTCCAGTCAGGGTACTGGGAGGTCCCCGTCCACCCCCAGGATCAAGAGAAAACGGCTTTTTCCACAAGTAATGGGAAACTTTATCAATTTAATGTTCTCCCCTTTGGGCTATGCAACGCCCCGGCCACGTTCTCCCGCCTCATGGAGTCCATCCTCAGCGGTCTGACCTGGGAAGTCTGCCTGGCGTACCTCGATGACGTGATTGTCTTTAGCAAAATGTGGCCTGATCACCTGCACTGCCTCCGACAAGTGTTTCAGCGGACACACCAGGCTGGGTTAAAACTCAAGCCCACTAAATGTGTCCTAGATGCCCGCTCTGTCCCCTTCCTAGGACACATTGTCTCAGGGAAAGGCATCTCTCCAGATCCCGAGAAGTTGAAAGCCATCGCTGATCAACCTCTTCCCCAAGACTTACACCAAGCCCATGCCTTCCTGGGGCTCACGTCATACTACCAGCGGTTCATTAAAGGATTCGCCGACCTTGCAAAACCACTCCATGACCTCACTAAGAAAGGTGAGCCCTTCATCTGGAGCAACGACCGAGTCGCTGCGTTTCACTCCTTGAAGGAAAAGCTTTTTCCCCCCCCCCATCATCACCTTCCCTAACTACGACCTTCCCTTCAGGGTATATACCGACGTCTCCCTGGTAGCCATAGGCGCCATCCAGGGACAGGTCCAGGAGGGGCGCGAACACATCATAGCTTGCGCCAGCCGCACCCTAAACCCTGTCAAACGCAATTACGCCGCTAACAAGCGTGAATGTTTCAGCATCGTCTGGGCCCTCGATTACTTCAGGGCCTACCTATCTGGCACCAGCGTCACCGTCGTCACGGACCACCAGTCCCTTCAATGGCTGTGGAAATCAGCCACCCACAACACTCAACTCCTCCGCTGGCGTGAAGCGCTCGAGGAGTTTGATCACGAGATCGCTTACCGGCCCGGAAAATTGCATACCAACGCCGACGCCCTCTCCCGCTTGCCAGCACAATCGCTCCTCCCTCAGTCCAAGCTGATCCAGCATTGGCAAAATCGAGATCGGCCTCCCTGGATTCCCCAGCATCTATTCGCAAAACTTCACCTACAAGGGGACAAACTCTTCAAGCCATCGGGCCACATTGTCCTTGATCCAGACTCCGCCGTAGGCGTCCTCACTCACCTTCACTCAGACAATGGGATCCACCTGGGTACGAAGAGGCTGACTCAGGTCTTCAACGAACTTTACTGTGTTCCCAACCCCGCTACCCTTGCCCAGCGTGTCACCAAGGTGTGTCGAGCATGCTGCCTAGGGAAAGACATCACATGCACGGCAGGTCCTACCGGCAAAATCACCGCCCACAAACCCTGGAAGCTTTTGTCTATCGACGTTGTCGGCCCCCTACCACCTAGGTCCGGCTGCCGATACATCGTCACATTTATCAACATTTATTCCAAGTTCCTAATCACTTGCCCGTAAAGTAGCACACTGCCATCGCCATAGCCGACGCCCTCATGCACCACGTCTTCCCCTACTTTGGCGTTCCCCAGGCCATTCACTTCGATAATGCCCCAGAATTTACGGGGCAAATATGGAAAGAACTGTCCATCATGTTCGGATTCTCCATTTCCCATTCCTCCCCCTACTGGCCCCAAGGAAATGGGGTATGCGAGAGGAGCCACCAAACCTTATTAAACCAAGTCAGAACCCGAATCCAAAGTACCCAGGACCAGGAATGGCCTGCCCACGTCAAGATCATCCAATGGGGGATGAACACCTGCCCCCGCGACGATGGCATCACCCCCCACGAGCGGGTATTCAGAGAGGCGCCCCTCCTCCTCCCTCTCCGACAACACCTCCAACCCACCGCTCATTCCTCACTCACGGACCCCCTATATCACCTGAAGTGTCGCCTACAACACCTGCGCGGACACCAGGACGCTCAGACAGATTCCTCCCCTGCTAACCCTTACAAACCAGGTGACGAGGTTTTCGTGGCTTGTCTTCCCACCCCCAATAAGGTTGCCCCTCGGTTTATGGGGCCCTATACCGTCACGAGCCCTATACCGTCACGAGAGTCCCCAACCCTTTCCAAGTCGTCATCGACTACGACGGGACATCCCGCACCTACCGGAATCACCACATCCGCCCTGCCCGGGACTCCCCAGTCCCCGTCACTCCCT
>JAGKTI010000457.1:21249-32009 GCA_018397915.1 Birgus latro
CACAGTACCAGCAACCTCCACTGGTCTTCTCCTGTTCCCTCTTCCACTTGTAGCAGTCCTCTTTTCGGTGTCCTGTCTTCCCACAGTACCAGCAACTTCCATCAATTTTTTCCATTTTACATACCTGCTCCTTTCTTGCCTTGAATCCTGCACTACAACCTATCTGAAAAGTCGATGTACTTGACTTGACATAGGACTCAAACTCTAGAGCCCTGGCAAGTGTGTCTTGCATAATTTTGGGTTGTGTCTGCTTCACCTGCACTTTCAAATCTGTACTGTCAAGAGCTTCGATGAACTGGTCCCTCAGAAGAATACCCAACAGGTTAGGTGCTGCTCCAGGGTACGCCTTATATGCCACACTATCCAGGTCATGAGCAAACTGCTGTAGGGGTTCTCCCCGAGCCCGTACTCGGCTCCGGAATCTTTCTCTGTAAACCTCAGTCTGGTACATGGTTCCATATTTGCGCTCCAGCACTTCTACAAGGGACTGATAACTGTTCCTCTCCATCACTGACATCTGGCCCAGAATTTCCACTGTGGCACCCTTAAGGATAGTGGCAAGCTGCACTGTCTTCTGCCTATCATCCCAGCCATTCTGATCCGCAAGCAACTCGAACTGTGCACGGTAAGCTTTCCAAGATACTCTACCATCAAATTCCTGAGGTTTCTTTTTAACTGGACCCCCATTATAGCCACGCACTTCACTGGTTTGGGGTCTAAAAACTGTGGCATCATAATTAAGGTCAGGACTTAAAACTCCTACATTCTGATTATTCAACCCTGTAGTGCTAACTTTAAATGCCTGGGATCCGTCAAGATTCACCATACACTGCCCATTCCTTTCATATGCTCCCTGTACACTAACTTGAGGCTCAGCAGTGCAATATTTCTCAACAGCCAACATTTTCTCACTAATTATCTGTACATGGTCAAGTACATGCTTCAACTGACTATCTACATGCTGTCTGCACTCCGTCACTATTTTCTCACTAATCTCCAGCTGGTGTCCACATGCTGTTTGCACTTTGTTACTATTTCCTCACTAACTGTCTTCAACTGGTCGTCTACATGCTGTTTCCACTCCATCACATTATTGCTCACCTCATACTTCTGCTGCCATAGCTCAGCATATACCTTCTCTTTCAATTGTTCCTGTTCTTCCTTTATTTCCCTCATGAATGAATCTAGCTGCCCTTCCACCCTGTTGTACTTCCCTCTGTTGCTCCTGTTATGCCTCATGAAGCAGTTCATACGGTTTCTGTTCTTCACGTTGTGCCTCTAGTTTTTCACTCTGTGCTTGCAGTTGTTCCTTGAGTTCTTTCTGTCCTACACTCTGTGCCTTGATTTCGTTCCTGAGCTCTTTCGTTTGTGCCTGCATTAGCTTCACAATCGTCGCCAGGGAAATTTCCTCCTCCTCCTGCCCAGCTCGAGACCTTGTCTTCACACCTTCTTGCTCCATTTCGAAGATTAGACTCACTGCAGCACCTAAATTATCCCACTACTGACACCAGTGTTGCGTCCCTAGTCCCCACACTGCCACAGGTTCCAACAGCAGTAGTTCAGTATAGGAAGGACTTTGCCCAGTGAGTTGTTCTTCCTATGGTCAGCCTTTAGGTGTACAGCGCACAAGATCAGCTGAGGCGAAGATAAACACTGGCTTCTTAAAGTTGACTGTCTTTATTATCCAAATAATTTCACTTAATGCTTTCCAACTTCACTTCACTATTCACACAAACACTGGAGCTATACGAACTTTACGAACTGCAGTTACACTTACTGCCTAACAACACTGCTTTCACAAGTACCGAAATATACAAACTTCACTGACACTGCACCAACACCCAGCTAAACTTCACTCAAACTGAATGAGGCCCAATTAATCCTTAACCTTAACAACAACCTACACTCTCATCCTCCATCCTTATATAACCTTGAATTATCGAGAAAAATCTAGGACGAACTGGACGGTGCGACAGCTAATAGTTGCCAACTAAGAGACAACCAAAATACGCCAGTCTTCTTACGTTACATAACACTATAAATCAATTACCAAACTTAAACTAAATTACATAATTTAACGAACAATCACGTAAATAAAACATTATAGAGAAAAAAGAGCATAAAAATAATGCATAACTTACGAAACAACTACACTCCAAACACCAAGCAAACTGGCAACTCTGATCATACCGATACCAGCCTACGTTAGATGTCTAGAAAATTCTCGAACACCTAACTGGCAAATCCCCCTTCGTAGCAGATTGCACAGCACTCTAAATCAATTACCAAACATAAATTAAATTACATAGTAGGTAGGAGCTGCAGACGACGTGATGGCCGGAGCCAGCACCCCGTACCCCCCAAGTACTACCGGGGTCCCGCCGCTAACACCGCACAGTTCAAATCAAAAGTGACACATCTGTACCTTTCCCCGGCGCCCCTCTTATCGCCAACTGACGCCCCGGGAAGGGGGATTAAAGAATCCCCGAGCTAGACCTTACAATGAGATCATATAGCCCCGCTAGGTAACAGGAGGGCGCTACCCCTCCCGGCACGGCAGTCCCGGCCGTGGCTCGAACTCGCGACCCCCCCGGTCCCGAGCTTGATGCTCTACCTCTGAGCCACCGTGCCCCCGACGCCCCGGGAAGATAGCAGTCACTACCACCTACCTAGTCTTTGGCCAGAAATGTACTCACCAGGTAAGGGGTGGAGTTTACAACTCCGCGCAGCGCCGCGGTATTGGCCATTGTCATACAGGGAAAGGGACAGAACCTGTCGTAGTCCGTTCCCCAGTTGCTTCCCCGCCACAGGGCCGCGACACAGGCCATAAGTCGTGTCGTGTCGGTCGGGCAGGACAGGCCAACAGTCGTCTGCTTCCTGTGGTTGTGCCCCCCAGAGCAGCGCCGCAGTATCGGCAAATAGCCGAATTGGGTTTGAGGCAGGATCAGACATGTCCATCCCTCTGCTGCTAGTCCTCTTCACTCTACGGTAAGGCCCACTAGCCGTACAAGAGTTACAACCCCCTGTGCCACTACGACGTTGGTCACAAGTCACATCCAGCCAGAGGTAGAGCAGGCCATTAGCCGCCAGAAACTGCAGTATCCCAAGCCGTTAGTCAGGCCGGAGTTTGAGCCGGCCACTGTCCTCTTCTCTTTCACATGAGATTCTGCAGCCCAAGAGGACCAGTCCCCCGAGCCGTGGCAAGGCCTCACCCGAGGTCTTGGTTCCCTGTTACTCCAGCCACGTGAGCAGCAGAAGAGACAGAATCCCAGCGGACGTGCCAGCTGACGGCCAGGCCGGCCCACCACTCCCCCAGCCCGAGTTTCCCGAGGGGCTATCCTGACGGCGACGCCGCCCTCCAGCCGTTGCTGCAGTCCAGCCACCCCGGGTTCCTGTACCCTGGGCCCCCAGGCACCCCGAGAGTTGCCCCGAACACCTGGGCGCGACTTACCTGTTGGTGGGACCACTCCGAGTCCCTCCCGAACTCGACGTCAGGCCCGTCTCCTGGCCCCCTTCGGGCCGCGCCCCTTTCCCCCCCCCCCCCGTCTGTGTGTGGGGCCTCCACCAGGTCATGCCACTCTGTCATTCCGCCGGACTGAGGAACCTACCAACAGCTCTTTAGTGAAAGTGTATCGAGTGAACCCAAATAGTGTGTGCTATCGTAAACCTAAGTGTACATGTATGCTAGTGGTTACTTATAGAGTGTAATAGTGATAACTCGACCAGGAACCCCGAGTGTAAGGTTTGACGGACACGTTTGTCCCCCCTGGTTTAGCATATACCTCGAGTGGAGTCCCGTGAAACCCCCTCAGTGAGTGATATATCTCTGTGGCTCATAGAACGATAATATTGTATAGATTGTGTCATTCCCTTGGTCTATGTTAAATTACCCCTCCTCAGTGTATCGGCACATTAGAAAACGCCACCGTGACTAACAGAACAACCACATCATATTAATCGTCCCATCCCTTTGTTGGTGTAACTCCCTCCCAGTGTAGAGGCATGCCAGTGAAGTATAAAGGAAATACCTCAGTCTCCCCTCTCAGTGTATTGTAATGCGGCCGACACCAGTCGAGGTAGGCGGCCGACCATGTGAGTGTCTAATTGACACCAGGTGTTAACCTACATTGTATCAATGTATCAGTGCCGTCCAGTGCTATACTTGAAGGGAAATTGTAACCAGTGCTTTCCTGTGTCCTATAATGTAAGTGAAATGTAAGTACAATACGTGCTGGGTGAATACTACCATAAATTCTCTAAGCTGGTATAGAGACAGACTTTCAGTTAAGTAAAACCTCATGTTAACCCATTCCCAGCAGACCCAGCATCTGATGTATGTAAATTGATGTACTATTGTTTATGGAAAGATTTTTTAATACATGTGTGTAACAGTCACTGCCTTGTTTTTGTGTCCAATTCTTTCCCTAAGAATTGCCGACCGGGGCTAGAATAGGGACCTGTTACAGCCTGCGTATTTGAGGGACGAGAAACCGGCCCACTAATACGTAGCATAACACATAGTTTAACAAACAATCACGTAAACAAAACATTCTGGAGAAAAAGAGCATAAAAATTAATGCATAATGTACGAAATAACCATGCTCAAACAGCAGGCATACTGGCAACTCTGACTCGTACCGATACCTGAACAAGCCTACCGTACATAACACACCTTTGTTGGTGTAACTCCCCTCCCAGTGTAGAGGCATGCCAGTGAAGTATGAAGGAAATACCTCAGTCTCCCCTCTCAGTGTATTGTAATGAGGCCGACTGTTGTGCTGCGTATTTGTGGGACGGTTTCTTGCCCTCAAATACGCAGGCTAAAGCGGGTCCCTATTCTAGTCCGGGAGGTAACTCCAAAGAGTAGGACTGGACAAAAACAAGGCAGTAAATATTACACATGTATTCAAGATATTTCACAGAGAACAACAATACATCACAAACATTACAATGGGTTGGCCGGGGGTAATTTAACACTGTATACAAATGCTGTCTGTCACTATACATTCTGGTTCAGGTATGGTACTATTAACCCGACACTCATGGCACATACAACATATTTACATTTCAGGACACAGGAATGATTTTACTACAATCTCTAAAACCCGTATAGCACTGGACGGCACTATATATATGTATAAGTTAAGTTACACCTGTATTTCAGGTACTTGGTGGCCGGAAGTCTATCTCAGGTAGGGTTCCCCGTAGAGATCACTAGCAAGAGGAACTGCGGTATTTTAGTACGTCCTGACTAAACATGTCGGGACACAGGGCTGGGTGAATATTTAACTGAACACAGGGGAGGGAGAGCGTAAACACAAAGGAAGGGCACAGCGATACAATGGGTATTTCCTGATGATCACAAAGACTGTCCAAGACGGCGGGACTCCACCTCTAAGATATAGGTCAGGCCACGTTCTGTCTATCGGTACGTCCAATCTTATATTCTGGGTTCCTGGTCACTTAAATTTGAGAATACACTGTAGGGGATCACTCGTGAGATATCTGTCGATGCACACTATATCTGGGTCTAGGAGTACACACACATATACATATAGTCCACTCACTTGGTTACCACTGGTGGGCCCAGGTTGATTCCTCCATCCGGAGGAAAAAGGGGCAGAGTGGCGCGTTCCTGGGCAGGGCCCCACACGTGGCCGTGGGGCTAAGGGCTCGGCCCGAAGAGGGCCAGGAGACGGGCCTGACGTCGGGTCTGGGAGCGCCTTCGGGAGACCTCGCCCACCGGTAGGTCGCGCACTGGTGCGCACTGGTGTTCGGGGCAACTCCTGGGGCAACAGGAGACCCAGGGGACTGGAACCCAGGGTGGATGGGCTGCAGCAACTGCTAGAGGGCGGCGGCGCCGACAGGGTCGCCTCACGGGAACCCCGGGCTGGGGGAGTAGTGGACAGGGCCCGTCGTTGGCTGCAAGGTCTGCGGGGGCTCTGGTTCAGCTGCTGTTCACCCGGGTGGAGTCGTAGGGAACCAAGGCCTTGGGCAAGGCCTTGCTACGCCTCAGGTGAAGGGTCCTCTCCGGCTGTAGGTCCTCCTGTAGCAGGGAAGCGGACAGTGGCCTGCTTTACACCTGGCCCGACGTGACTTGTGGCCAAAGTCGTAGCAGTACAGGGGGCAGCAGCTTCAGGGAGGCTAGTGGCCTGCTCTGCCTCTGGCCTGACGTGACTTGTGGCCGACGTCTGGGTTGCACAGGGGAGGATAGCTTCCGGGCGGCTAGTGGCCTGCTCTACCTCTGGCCTGGCGTGACTTGTGGCTGACGCCTGGGTTGCCCAGAGAAGGATAGCTTCCGGGCGGCTAGTGGCCTGCTTTACCTCTGGCCTGGCGTGACTTGTGGCCAACACCTGGGTTGCACAGGGAAGGACAGCTTCCTTGCGGCGAATGGCCTAATTTACCTATGGCCCGACGTGACTTGTGGCCAATGTCGGAAAGGCACAGGAGGTGAGAGCTCTGGGACTGCTAATGGCCCGTGCGGGCGAGCTAGGAACACTAGCAGCTGAGGGACGGATGATGGCCGATCCTGCCTCGTGTCCAGTACGGCTTATGGCCAGTACTGCGGTGCTGACCTGGGGGGAATGCCTGCAGGAGACGGACGACTTGTGGCCAGTCCTGCCCGACCGACACGCGTCCGTGTCGTGGCCCTGTGGTGGGGAAGCAACCGGGGAACGGACTGTGGCCGGTTCTGCCCCGTACCCGGTATGACTATGGCCGATACCGTGGCGTTGCATGGAATTGTTAACTCCACCCCTTACCCGGTGAGCTGAGCTCCGGCCGGAGACTAGGTGCCGGCGACTGCTACCTTTCCGGGCCACCACCTGGGCGCAAGAGGGGTGCCGGGAAGCGACACAGGTAAGTCATTCCTGTTCCCAGCCGCTCTGTGTCAGCGGCAGTCCCCCGGTGGTACTGAGGGGGTTGGGGGTGCTGGTGTCGTCTGCTTCGGCCGCCGTGTGGTTTGTGGCTCCAACCCCTAACTCCTGTATTTCACCACCCTCCTCAGTAACGAAGTCACAATCCCGCGACTGGAGGTGGTATAGGTCGGCTTTGGCCGTCCGGTGGATAGGGTTGACGTGGCTGAGGAAGGTCATCCAGTGGTCAGAGGCCACATTGGTGTTAAGTTGGTGGGCGTAGGCGACCAGTAGAGTGGAAGGGTGGTTTGTCTGCTGGAGAAGTCGCAGCAGGCAGGTGTGGTGTGCTCCTCACACATAGGTGTCGTCTGAAGGTGGGAATCCAGGTGATTCTTGTGACACCCATGGTGGTGGTGGTGGTGGTGTCCTGGAAGCGAATGCTGGCTAGAGGCAGCCTGGTGCGGTTTATATTGCCGGTGGAGTGTGGGTGCAGTGTTCCCCTGGGAATGCAGCGGGGCGGGTTCTTCCACACGAGGTGAGGAGTAAGAAGGGTTATCGGGGTAGTGTTGGGGGGTGGGGTGGGTGGTTGGTTGTTACTGGGTGAATGGGTGGGTGTAGGGGTTGAGGTGTAGCGAGCTGGTGGGCATGAAATACGCCCGGACTGGGTCGTGGTGGTGGTTAGTCATGGAGTGAGCGGCGACTAGGAAAGGGAAGGTGGGGTGGGGGCGGGCGGAGTGCGGGGTGGCATGGTGTGGTTGGTTGGCGGGGTTGGCGAGGTGGGGGTTAAGCTGGACGCGGAGCATGAGGAGGTCGGTGTGGAATTTCCGGTAGGTGTGCGTTGAGCACGTCGAACGGGTGGCGTGGCGGCGGAGGGGGAGGATGGCGGTGGGGTTAGTGTAGTGCGCGGGCGTGGTGCAGGGGTTTCGAGTGGTGAGGGGGCGGTGGAAACCGGTGTGGAAGGGGAGGGGGATGAATAATATGAAAAGGGCTCTTCCTGGGGAGCAGGCGGTGCTGGAATTACGCTCGTGGTTGAGGAGGGAGCGGCGGAGGCTGGGGAGTCCAGGGCGGGGTGGACGTGGCAATTTCGGTAGGTGATGGATGTCCAGTCGTAGTCGATGACGACTTGGAAAGGGTTGGGGACTCTCGTGACGGTATAGGGCCCCATAAAACGAGGGGCAACCTTATTGGGGGTGGGAAGACAAACCACAAAAACCTCGTCACCTGGTTTGTAAGGGTTAGCAGGGGAGGAATCTGTCTGAGCGTCCTGGTGTCCGCACAGGTGTTGTAGGCGACGCTTCAGGTGATATAGGGGGTCCGTGAGTGAGGAATGAGCGGGGAGTTGGAGGTGTTGTCGGAGAGGGAGGAGGAGGGGCACCTCTCTGAATACCCGCTCGTGGGGGGTGATGCCATCATCGCGGGGGCAGGTGTTCATCCCCCACTGGATGATCTTGACGTGGGCAGGCCATTCCTGGTCCTGGGTACTTTGGATTCGGATTCTGACTTGGTTTAAAAAGGTTCGGTGGCTCCTCTCACATTCCCCATTTCCTTGGGGCCAGTAGGGGGAGGAGTGGGAAATGGAGAACCCGAACATGATGGACAGTTCTTTCCATATTTGCCCTGTAAATTTTGGGGCATTATCTGAGTGAATGGCCTGGGGAATGCCAAAGTAGGGGAAGACGTGGCACATGAGGGCGTCGGCTATGGTGGCGGCAGTATGTTCCTTTACAGGCAAGCGATTAGGAACTTGGAATAAACGTCAACGAATGTGACGATGCATCGGTAGCCGGACCTAGGTGGTAGGGGTCCGACAACGTCGACAGACAAAAGCTGCCAGGGTTTGTGGGCGGTGATTTTGCCGACAGGACCCGCCGTATGGGTGATGTCTTTCCTAAGCAGCATGCTCAACACGCCTTGGTGACACGCTGGGCGAGGGTAGCGGGGTTGGGAGCCCAGTAAAGGTCGTTGAAAACCTGAGTCAGCCTCTTTGTACCCAGGTGGATCCCATTGTCCGAGTGGAGGTGAGTGAGAACGCCCACGGCGGAGTCCGGAACAAGGACAATGTGGCCCGATGGCGTGAAGAGTTGGTCCCCTTGCAGGTGGAGTTTTGCGAATAGATGCTGTGGAATCCAGGGAGACCGATTTCGATTTTGCCAGTGCTGGATCAGCTCGGACTGAGGGAAGAGCGATTGTACTGGCTAGCAGGAGAGGGCGTCAGCGTTGGTGTGCAATTTTCCAGGCCGGTAAGCGATCTCGTAATCAAACTCCTCCAGCGCTTCGCACCAGCGGAGAAGTTGGGCGTTGTGGGTGGCTGATTTCCGTAGCCAATGAAGGGATTGGTGGTCCGTGATGATGGTGACGACGGTGCCAGATAGGTAGGCCCTGAAGTAATTGAGGGCCCAGACGATGCCCAAACATTCGCGCTTGTTAGCGGCGTAATTGCGTTCGGCAGGGTTTAGGGTGCGGCTGGCGCAAGATATGATGTGTTCGTGCCCCTCCTGGACCTGTGTCAGGACGGCGCCTATGGCCACCAGGGAGACGTCAGTGTATAACCTGAAGGGGAGGTCATAGTTGGGGAAGGCGACGATGGGGGAGGAAACAAGCTTTTCCTTCAGGGAGTGAAATGCGGCGATGTGGTCGTTGCTCCAGACGAAGGGCTCACCTTTCTTAGTGAGGTCATGGAGCGGTTTCGCAAGGTCGGCGAATCCTTTAATGAACCACAGGTAGTACGACGCGAGCCCTAGGAAGGCACGGACTTGGTGTACGTCTTGGGGAAGAGGTTGATCGCTGATGGCCTTCAATTTCTTGGGATCTGGAGAGATGCCTTTCCCTGAGACAATGTGTCCTAGGAAAGGGACAGAGCGGGCGGCTAGGACACATTTAATGGGCTTGAGTTTTAACCCAGCCTGGCGTATCCGCTGAAATACCTGTCGGAGGCGGTGCAGGTGATCAGCCCACGTTTTGCTAAAGACGATCACGTCATCGAGGTACGCCAGGCAGACTTCCCAGGTCAGACCGCTGAGGACGGACTCCATGAGGCGGGAGAAAGTGGCCGGGGCATTGCATAGCCCAAAGGGGAGAACATTAAATTGATAAAGTTTCCCATTACTTGTGGAAAAAGCCGTTTTCTCTTGATCCTGGGGGTGGACGGGGACCTGCCAGTACCCTGACTAGAGGTCCAGCGTGCAGAACCAGGTGGAGCCGTGTAGGGAGTCTAGGGAGTCGTCTATCCGGGGGAGAGGAGTGGCATCTTTGGTAGTTACGTCATTTAAACGGCGGTCGTTGATGCAGAAGCGCTGACTGCCATCTTTCTTCCGAACCAAGACAACAGGGGAGGACCAGGTGCAGGTAGAGGGCGTTATGATGCCGGCATCCAGCATTTCTTGAACTTGCCTGTCCTCCTTAGCCCGTTGGTGTGGGTTCTTCCGGCGAGAGGGTTGCCGAATGGGGGGCCCAGTGGTATGAATCTCATGGGCTACATACGTCGTATGCCCCAAGTCGGCGGGCCCTGTCGAAAAAAGGTCTTGGTGCTCAAGCAGTAGATGGTGTAGCGTCTCGGCTTGATGTGTAGATAAGTGGTCAGGCAAAGGAGGGAGGGGAGAGAGATGTGTTTCTAGGGGTGGGGTGTCGCAAGGCTCTGCTGCCTCTAGGTCGCCGACCAGGAGCCCTCTTGGCAGAGTGAGGGGCGTAGCCACCAGGTTCGCCACTTTGACGGCGTTAATGTGGGGCGGACGGAAGGTTGGCGACATTAGGCAGGCAGCGAGGGGCCCGGTGGGGACACTTGGGGAAAATAGGGAATGGGTCCCTGTGGGCTTATTGATTTTTAGCCACGCTTCGTGGTGGGGAGGAATGGTGAGGGAGGATGCGACAGTCGCGAGGAAGGTGGGGCTGGGGGGGCCGGTTCAGGAG
>JAGKTI010000457.1:32361-50479 GCA_018397915.1 Birgus latro
GTGACGAGTCGCCTAGCTTGGACCAACGTGTTGTCCAAATCCCCGTCATATTTTAGGGCATCTAGTTGTGAAACTGCGACAACTTTCCCTAATGACGGGGTGATAGCGTCTGTAACTATTTTTGTAAACCTGGCCCATGTGAGATCTGGGACTATTTTTGGTGCTATACTAGCTACCGCCTTTCCAAGGTAAGGTAGAGTGACAGCTATTTTCTGATTATCTTCTTCAAATCCAATATCAAGTAATAGCGTGACCATTTGTAAGTAAATAGTGATGTCGCATTGTTCTGGATCAAATTTTGGTAGGGGTACATGTGTTTTGGCTGCCATTTTCACAAAAAGTTTTCCAGTCCTTTTTTACCGTCCGGGTCAAGAACCACCGCTAGCCACCAGTGTTATGCTACGTATTTGTGGGTCGGTTTCTCGTCCTCAAATACGCAGGCTAAAGCGGGTCCCTATTCTAGACTGGGAGGTAACTCCAAAGAGTAGGACTGGACACAAAAACAAGGCAGTAAATATTACACATGTATTCCAGATATATCATAAAGAACAATAATACACCACAAAATATTACAATTGGGTTGGTTGGGGGTAAGTTAACTCTGTACACAAATGCAGTCTGTCACTATACCTTCTGGTTGATGTATGGTACTATTAACCCGACACTTATGGCACAGACAATATACTTATAATTTAGGACACAGGAATGAATTTACTATAATTTCTTAAACCCGTATAGCACTGGATGGCACCATATATGAGTTACGCTACACCTGTGTTACAGGTACCTGGTGGCCGGAAGTCTATCTCAGGTAGTGTTGCCTGTAGAGATCACTGGCAGGGGGAACTGCGATATTTTAGTATAGCTTGACAAATGTGTCCAGCCACAGGGCGGAGTGAAGATTTAACTGAACACAGGGGAAGGAGAGTGTAAACACAATGGAATGGCACATCGATACAATGAGTATATTCTGTTGGTCACAAAGACTGTCCGAGACAGCGGGACTCTACCGAGGTATAGTTCAGGCCACATTCTGTCTATTGGGCTCGTCCAATCTTATATTCTGGGTTCCTGGTCACTTAAACTCGAGAATACACTGTCGAGGATCACTCATGAGATATCCGTCAATGCACACAAATATCTGGGTCTAAGAGTACACACATGTATAAAGTTCACTCACTTGGTTACCACTGGAGGGCCCAGGTTGATTCCTCCATCCGAAGGAATGGCAGAGTGGCGCATTCCTGGGCAGGGCCCCACACGTGGTCGTGGGGCTATGAGCTCGGCCCGAAGAGAGCCAGGAGATAGTCCTGTCGTGGGGCCTGGGAGCGACTTAGGGAGACCTCGCCCACACGTAAGTCGCGCCCTGGTGTTTGGGGCAACTCCTGGGACAACTGGGGACCCAGGGCACTGGAACCCGGGGCGGCTGGGCTGCAGCAACTGCTAGATGGCGGCAGCGCCGACAGGGTCGCCTCACGGGAACCTCGGGCCGGGGGAGTAGTGGACAGGGCCCATCGTCGGCTGCAAGGTCTGCGGGGGCTCTTGTTCGGCCGCTGTTCACCCGGGTGGAGTCGTAGGGAACCAAGGCCTTGGGCAAGGCCTTGCCACGCCTTGGGTGAAGGGTCCTCTCCGGCTGTAGGTCCTCCTGTAGCAGGGAAGCAGACAGTGGCCTGCTTTACACCTGGCCCGACGTGACTTGTGGCCAACGTCGTAGCAGTACAGGGGGAATCAGCTTCAGGGCGGCTAGTGGCCTGCTTTGCCTCTGGCCTGACGTGACTGGTGGCCGACGTCTGGGTTGCACAGGTGAGGATAGCTTCCGGGCGGCTAGTGGCCTGCTCTACCTCTGGCCTGACGTGACTTGTGGCCGACGCCTGGGTTGCACAGGGGAGGATAGCTTCCGTGCGGCTAATGGCCCGCTCTTTCTCTGGCCTGGCGTGACTTGTGGCCGATGCCTGGGTTGCCCAGAGAAGGATAGCTTCCGGGTGGCTAGTGGCCTGCTCTACCTCTGGCCCGGCGTGACTTGTGGCCGACGCCTGGGTTGTACAGGGGAGGACAGCTTCCTTGCGGCTAATGGCCTGCTTTACCTCTGGCCCAACGTGACTTGTGGCCCACATCGGAAAGGCACAGGAGGTGAGAGCTCTGGGACGGCTAATGGCCCGTGCCGGTGAGCTAGGAACACTAGCAGCTGAGGGACGGACGATGGCCGATCCTGCCTCATGCCCAGTATGGCTTATGGCTGGTACCGCGGTGCCGCTCTGGGGGGAACGCCTACAGGAGACTGACGACTTGTGGCCTGTCCTGCCCGACCGACACGCGTCCGTGTTGTGGCCCTGTGGCGGGGAAGCAACCCGGGAATGGACTGTGGCTGGTTCTGTCCCGTACCCGGTATGACTATGGCCGATACCGATGCGCTGTGTGGAGTTGTAAACTCCACCCCTTACCTGGTGAGCTGAGCTCCGGCCGCAGACTAGGTGCCGGCAACTGCTACTTTTCCGGGCCACCACCTGGGCGCAAGAGGGGCACCGGGAAGTGACACAGGCAAGCCGTTCCTGTTCCCAGCCGCTCTGTGTCGGCAGCAGTCCCCCGGTGGTACTGGAGGGGTTGGGGGTGCTGGTATTGTCTGCTCCGGCCGCCGTGTGGTTTGTGGCTCCAACCTCTAACTCCTGTATGTCAATCACAATACATCGGGTTGTGTTAGACAATAAGAAATTTATATTTGTAATGTTATGCTACGTATTTGTGGGTCAGTTTCTCGCCCTCAAATACGCAGGCTACAGCGAATCAATATTCTAGATCGGGTCAGTAACTCTAAAGAGTAGGACTGGACACAAAAACAAGACAGTAAGTATTAAACACATGTATTCCAGATATCTTTCCAGGGACAATAGTACATCAACAAATATATTACAAACTGGGTTGGTCAGGGATGGGTTAACACTTAACACAAGGTTTTACTTGACGAGTAGTCTGTCACTATAACGACTTGTAGAAGTATAGAACTATTTCCCCAACACTTATGGCACATATAATACACTTGTAATTTAAGACACAGAAATGAATCTACTCAAATTTCCCAAACCCGTATAGCACTGGACGGCACTGTATATAAGTTACGTTAACACATGTGTCACAGACACCTGTTGGCTGGAAGTCTATCTCAGGTAGAGTCTGCCGTGTAGTGATCACTGACGGGGGGGGACTGCGATATTCTGGCATACCCTGACTAACGTGCCCGGACACTGGAGTGGGTGGAGTTTTAATGCACGAGGGGAAGGCACGGTGGAAATAATATATATTCCTTCTGTTGGTCACTGAGGTGTTTCACTCGCGTGCCTGTGGGTTGGGGAGGGAGAGTTTAAATAACAAGGGAATGGCACAACCGACACAATATTATTGTTCTGCTGGTCACAAAGGCAATTCATTCACTGGTGGGGCGCGGGACTCTACTCGGGATATTAGTCAGGCCACGGTTAGCTATTAGGCTCGTCCAATCTTATACTCTGGGTTCCTGGTCACTACTCGAGAATACACTGTAGGGAATCACTCGTATGGTATAAGTTAATGACCACAAATATCTGGGTCGAAAGAGCAGACACATGTAAAGTCCACTCACTTCGTTACCACTGATGGGCCCTAGGTTGATTCCTCCGTCCGGAGGAATGGCAGAGTGGCGCGCCCCTGGACAGGGCCCCACACCTAGTCGTGGGACTAGGGGCTTGGCCCAAAGAGAGCCAGGAGACGGGCCTGCCGTCGAGTCTGGGAGAGACTCAGGGAGGCCTCGCCCACAGGTAAGTCACGCCCTGGTGTTCGGGGCAACTCCCGGGCAACTGAGGACCCAGGGTACTGGAACCCGGGGCGGCTGAACTGCGGCAACTGCTAGAGGGCGACGTCGCTGACAGGGTCATCACACAGGAACCTTGGGCCGGGGGAGTAGTAGACAGGGCTCAACGTCGGCTGCGGGGTCTGCGGGAACTCTGCTTCGGCCGCTGTTCGCCCTGGTAGAGTTGCAGGGAACCAAGGCCTTGGGTGAGGCCTTGCCATGGCTCGGGGGAGGGGTCCTCTCTGGCTGCAGGTCCTCCTGTAGGAGAGAAGCGGACTGTGGCCTGCTTTACATCCGACCTGACGTGACTAGTGGCCAACGTTGTGGTAGCACAGAGGACATAAGCTTCAATGCTGCTAGTGGCCTGTTCTGCCTCTGGCTTGACATGACTAATGGCCAATGTCGGGGTGGCCCAGGGAACAACAGCTTCAGTGCAGCTAATGGCCTGCCCTACCTCTGGCCTGACGTGACTAGTGGCCGACGTTGTAGTGGCGCATGAGGTTGTAGCTCTTGTGTGGCTAATGGCCCGTACCAGGGAGCTGAGAGGACTAGTAGCAGAGGGACGGACTGTGGCCGATCCTGCCTCGTACCCAGTACGGCTCGTGGCCAATACTGCAGCACCACTCTGGGGGGAACGACTACAGGAGTCGGATGACTTATGGTGGGTCCTGCCCGGCCGACACGCGTCCGTGTCGCGGCCCTGTAGAGGGGATGCAACTGGGGAACGGACTGTGGCCGGTTCTGCCCCGTACCCGGTATGGCTGTGGCCGATACCGCTGTGTTGCCTGGAGTTGTAAACTCCACCCCTTACCTGGCGAGTGGAATTCCGGCCGGAGACTAGGCGCCGGTGACTGCTACCTTTCCAGGTCACCACCTGGTAGCAAGAGGGGTGCCGGGAAGTGATGCAGGTGCGCCATTCCTGTTCCCAGCCGCTCTGTGTCAGCGGCAGTCCCCCGGTGGTACTGGGGGGGTTGGGGGTGCTGGTGTCGTCTGTTCTGGCCGTCGTGTCGTCTGCTGCTCCAAACCCTAACTCCTGTATTTCACCACCCTCCTCGGTAACAAAGTCACGACCCCGTGACTGGAGGTGGTATAGGTTGGTGTTGGCCGTTTGGTGCATGGGTCCGAGGTGAGTTAGGAAGGTAGTCCAGTGGTCGGTTGGTATATTGGCGTGCAGGTGGTGGGCGCAGGTGACATGAAGAGTGGAAGGGTGGTTTGTTTGCTGGAGAAGTCGCAGCAAGTGTTGGGTGCTTCTGATGCGTTGATGTCGCCCGAAGGTGGGGATCCAAGTGATTCTCGTGACACGCATGGTGGTGGTGGTGGTGGTGGTGTCTTGGAGGCAAATGCTGGCTAGAGGTAGTCCGGTGCGGTTTATATTGCCGGTGGAGTGTGGAGGCAGTGTTCCCCTGGGAGTGCGGAGGGGTGGCCATGTGAGATGAGTAGAAAGGGTTATGGGGGTGGTGTTGGGGGTTGGGGTGGGCAGTTGGCGGTTAGTGGGTGAAGGGGTGGGTGTGGGGTTGAGGTGTAGCAGGCTGGTGGGCATGAGTTATGCCCGGAACGGGTAGTGGAGGTGGTTAGTCGCGGAGTGGGCGGTGACAGGGAATGGGGTGGTGGAGCAGGGATGGGCGAAGAGTGAGGTGGTGTGGTGTGGTTGGTTGTCATGGTTGGTGGGATAGGGGTTAAGCTGGGCACGGAGCGTGGGGTGGTCGGTGTGGAATTTCCTGCGAGTGTGTGCTGAGAACGTGGAGTGGGCGGCGTGGGAGTGTGGTGGTGGGGTGAGTGTAGTGTGTGGGCATGGTGCAGGAGTTTCGAGCGGCAAGGGGGCGGTGGAAACCGATGGGGAAGGGGATGGGGATGAATAACAGAGAAAAGGCTCCTCATGGGGAGCGGGCGGTGTTGAGCTTGCTCGGGTGGTTGAGGAGGAAGCGGCGGGGGTTGGGAGTCCCAGGTGGGGTGGACGTGGCGATTCCTGTAGGTGCGGGAGGTTCCGTTGCAGTTGACAACGACTTAGAAGGGGTTGGGGACTCTAGTGATGGTATAAGGTCCCATAAAACGAGGGGCAATCTTATTGGGGGTGGGGAAGTGGGCAACGAAAACCTCGTCACCTGGTTCATAAGGGTTAGCAGGGGAGGAATCGGCTTGAGCATCTTGGTGTGCGTGCAGGTGTTGTAATCGACACTTCAGGTGATACAGGGGGTCAGTGGGTGGGGAATGAGTGGGGGGTTGCAGGTGCTGTCGGAGAGGGAGGAGGAGGGGCGCCTCTCCGAACACTCGCTCGTGGGGAGTGATGCCATCATCGCGGGGGCAGGTGTTCATTCCCCATTGGACGATCATGATGTGCGCAGGCCATTCTTTGTCTTGGATACTTTGAATTCGGGTCCTGATTTGGTGTAGTAGGGTCCGATGGCTCCTTTCGCACACCCCATTTCCCTGTGGCCAGTAGGGGGAGGAGTGGGAAATGGAGAATCCGAATAGGGTGGATAGCTCTTTCCATATTTGTCCCGTGAACTCTGGGGCGTTATCGGAGTGAATGGCCTGGGGAACGCCAAAGTAGGGGAAGATGTGGCACATGAGGGCATCGGCTATGGCGATGGCAGTGCGTTCCTTAGCTGGACAAGCAATCAGGAACTTGGAGTAAACGTCGATGAATGTGACAATGTATCTGTAGCTGGATCTAGGTGGCAGGGGTCCGACAACGTCGACAGACAAAAGCTGCCAGGGTTTGTGGGCGGAGATCTTGCCAACAGGACCCGCCGAACGGATGATGTCCTTTCCTAGGCAGCATGCTCGACACGCCTGAGTGACACGTTGGGCGAGGGTAGTAGGGTTGGGGGCCCAATAGAGGTCGTTGAAGACCTGGATTAACCTTTTCATACCCAGGTGGATTCCACTGTCCGAGTGGAGATGGGTGAGGACGCCTATGGTGGAGTCCAGATCAAGGGCAATGTGGCCTGATGGCGGGAAAAGTTGGTCCCCTTGCAGGTGGAATTTTGAAAATAGATGCTGGGGAATCCAGGGGGGCCGGTCTCGATTCTGCAAGTGCTGCATTAGCTCGGATTGAGGGAGGAGCGATTGTACTGGCAGACAGGAGAGGGCGTCGGCGTTGGTATGCAGCTTCCCGGGCCGGTAAGCAGTCTCGTAGACAAACTCCTCGAGCGCTTCGCGCCAGCGCAGGAGTTGGGTCTTCTGAGTGGCCGATTCCCGGAGCCATTGAAGGGACTGGGGGTCTGTGATGACAGTGACCCTGGTGCCAGACAGGTAGGCCCTGAAGTAGTTGAGGGCCCAGATGATACCAAAACATACATGCTTGTTAGGAGCGTAATTTCGTTCGGCTGGGTTTAGGGTGCGGCTGGCACAAGCGATGATGTGCTTGCGCCCTTCCTGGACCTGTGCCAGGGCCGTGCCTATGGCTACCAACGAGACGTCAGTGTATAACCTGAAGGGGAAGTTGTAATTCGGGAAAGCGACAATGGGGGAGGAAACAAGTTTCTCCTTTAAGGTGTTAAATGCTGCGACTCGTTCGTTGCTCCAGACCAAGGGCTCGTCTTACTTAGTAAGGTCATGGAGCGGTTTTGCGAGGACGGCAAACCCTTTGATGAACCGCCGGTAATACGATGCGAGCCCCAAGAAGGCACGAACTTGGTGGATGTCCGTTTTCCCTTGGTCGGCGATGGCTTTCAGCTTGTCGGGATCCGGGAAGATGCCTTTCCCCGAGACAATGTGTCCTAGGAAAGCGACAGAGTGGGCAGCTAGGACACATTTAGTGGGTTTGAGTTTCAACCCGGCCTGGTGTATTCGTTGGAACACCCGTCGGAGGCGGGGCAGGTGACCAGCCCACGTTTTGCTGAAAACAATAACATCATCGAGGTATGCCAGGCAGACTTCCCAGCTCAGACCGCTGAAGACGGACTCCATGAGGCAGGAGAAGGTGGCCGGGGCATTGCATAGCCCGAAGGGAAGAACATTAAACTGATAAAGTTTCCCATTACTTGTGGAGAAGGCCATTTTCCCTTGATCTCGGGGGTGGACGGGGACTTGCCAGTATCCTGACTGGAGGTCCAGCGTGGAGAACCAGGTGGAACCGTATAGGGAGTCTAGGAAGTCGTCTATGCAGGTAAGGGGAGTGGTATCTTTTGTGGTTACATCGTTCAGGCTGAGTGCCATCTTTTTTCTGAACCAGGACAATGGGGGAGGACCAGGGGCTGGTAGAGGGCGTGATGATGCCAGCATCAAGCATTTCTCAAACTTGCTTGTCCTCTTCAGCCCGTTGGTGTGGGTTCTTCCGGCGGGAAGGTTGCCGGATGGGGGACCCGGTGATATGATTTTCATGGGCCAGATATGTTGTATGTCCCAAGTCGGTGGGCCCGGTCGAAAAAAAAGGTCTTGACACTCAAGTAGTAGATGGTGCAGCGTTTCGGCTTGATGGGGAGATAAGTGGTCAGGCAAAGGAGGGAAGGGAGAGGGGTTTGAATTTAGGGGTGGAGTGTCGCAAGGCTCTGCTGCCTCTAGGTCACCGATCAGGAGTCCTCTGGCTTGGCCTGAAGAGAGCCAGGAGACGGGCCTGCCATCGAGTCTGGGAGAGACTCAAGGAGGCCTCGCCCACAGGTAAGTCACGCCCTGGTGTTCGGGGCAACTCCCAGGGCAACTGAGGACCCAGGGCACTGGAATCCGAGATGGCTGGACTGCGGCAATGGCTAGAGGGCGGCGTCACTGACAGGTTCGTCACACCGGAACCTCGGGCTGGGGGAGTAGTAGACAGGGCCCGACGTCGGCTGTGGGGTCTGCGAGGACTCTGCTTCGGCCGCTGTTCACCCTGGTAGAGTTGCAGGGAACCAAGGCCTCAGGTGAGGCTTTGCCACGGCTCGGGGGAGGGGTCCTCTCTGGCTGCAGGTCCTCCTGTAGGAGAGAAGCGGACTGCGGCCTGCTTTACATCCGACCTGACGTGACAAATGCCCAACGTCGTGGTAGCACAGGGGACATCAGCTTCAATGTGGCTAGTGGCCTGCTCTGCCTCTGGCCTGATGTGACTAATGGTTGATGTCGGGATGGACCAGGGGACAACAGCTTCAGTGCAGCTAATGGCCTGCCCTACCTCTGGCCTGACGTGACTAGTGGCCAACGTCGTAGTGGCGCAAGAGGTTGTAGCTCTGGTGCGGCTAATGGCCTGTACCGGGGAGCTGAGAGGACTAGTAGCAGAGGTACGGTCTGTGGCTGATCCTGCCACATACCCAGTACGGCTTGTGGCCAATACTGCAGCGCCACTCTGGGGGGAACGACTACAGGAGTCAGACAACTTGTGGCCTGCCCTGCCCGGCCGACACGCGTCCGTGTCACGGCCCTGTAGCGGGGATGCAACTGGGGAACGGACTGTGGCCGGTTCTGCCCCATACCTGGTATGACTGTGGCCGATACCGCGGCATTGCATGGAGTTGTAAACTCTACCCCTTACCTGGTGAGTGGATTTTTTTTTTTTTTTTTTTTAAGATTCGCCACACTGGTGTGGCACGGGCTCGGGGTGGAGAGCCCGTCAGAGGGTGGCAGTAAGTAAACAAGGGGGCGTCCTCTGCATGGCGACAGAGGACGCTGGCGTGGGTGGGGGGGCAGAGCCCATCCCCCCATAATAACAAGGGGGCGTCCTCTGCACGGCGACAGAGGACGCTCGCATGGAGGGGGCAGAGCCCATCCCCCGGACAAATATACACCAGTGCAGTGGCTGGAGGGTAACTCCAGCCCGGTGAGTGGAACTCCGGCCGGAGACTAGGCGCCGGCGACTGCTACCTTTCCGGGTCACCACCTGGGAGCAAGAGGGGCACCGGAAAGTGATACAGGTGCGCCGTTCCTGTTCCCAGCTGCTCCGTGTCAGCGGCGGTTCCCCTGTGGTACTGGGGGGGTTGGGGGTGCTGATGTCGTCTGCGATGGCCGTCGTGTCATCTGCGGCTCCAACCCCTAACTCCTGTATTTCAGGTAAAGTAACAGGGAGCCGAGTGATAAAATTCCCTTCTCTTTCAATCGACTGAAGATCATGAAGATGCCGTTTTTAAGCATTGGATATGAAGATAAAAATATCCTATCTAACACTACAATTTTCATTTTCTTCGACGACGAACTTTGAAAACACAGTTTTTTTTATGCATTCCTAGCCTCACTTACCATCTTATGTAACATGAAAAACGGTTTCTTATTATATGATACCTTCTCATTTTTTCTCAACAGTGGAGAGTGTTAACAGGATATAATATGACTGAAAATAAAATCCGTTATAACACTACATTATTTACTTTTCGTCGACGCCTTTATCAAATGATAATTATTGTGCAATTTTCTTAAAGTGAATAGATTTCATGATATATGTTATGTCACCTCTCGTTTTGCAGACTTTTCAAATGATTCGTTTTCTACATTTTTGTATCATCTGAAATGATTTCTGAATCTTATCAACAATTACATTTGTTTTCCAAAAAATTTCAGTTCATGTCAGTTGCATATTTCGTATGCCTGTTTCTGTTTACATCTCTAACAACATTTCTTTGAATTACTCTTTTGGAGGTAAATGACAATGGTAACTAGTATCCACATGGCATTATTTTTTTTTATCTTCAGTGTTAGCTTTTTTAATTTAAAAAAATATTAGAAACGGTTTTGTTTAGTGAAAATCAAGACACCCCCATTGCAAAATTTGAAACAGTTCATGACAATTTTCTTAGAATCTCATATCTGCCGGCATCAGGAGCAAGCCTAAACATTTTTTCAATTTCATACCTAAATTGAAATTTTGCTTTTATTTTGCAGAATTCATCAAAACCTCGTCGATTATTTTTATGAGAGTTAACGTGGCTCGTAGTGACTTCATCAACAGTAAAATTGAAATACAAGAGTTAGGGGTTGGAGCCACAGACAACATGACGGCCGGAGCAGACAACACCAGCACCCTCAACCCCCCTAGTACCACCGGGGGACCGCCGCGGACACAGAGCGGCTGGGAACAGGAACGGCGTACCTGTATCACTTCCTGGCGCCCCTCTTGCGCCCAGGTCATGACCCGGAAAGGTAGCAGTCACCGGCACCTAGTCTCCGTCCGGAACTCCACTCACCAGGTAAGGGGTGGAGTTTACAACTCCACGCAATGCCACGGTATCGGCCATAGTCGTACCGGGTACGAGGCAAAACTGGCCACAGTCCGTTCCCCGGTTGCTTCCCCGCCACAGGGCCGCGACACGGACGCGTGTTGGCCGGGCAGGACAGGCCATAAGTCGTCTGTCTCCTGTAGGTGTTCCCCCCAGAGTGGCGCCGCAGTACCGGCCATAAGCCATACTGGGTACGAGGCAGGATCGGCCACAGACCGTCCCTCTCCTACTAGTCCTCCCAGCTCACTGGTATGGGCCATTAGCCGCACCAGAGCTACCACCTCCTGTGCCCTTCCGACGTCGGCCATAAGTCACGTCGGGCCAGAGATAAGGCAGGCCATTAGCCGCACGGAAGCTGTCGTCCCCTGTGTAACCCAGACGTCGGCCATAAGTCACGTCAGGCCAGAGGCAGAGCAGGCCATTAGCCGCCCTGAAGCTGATGCCCCTTGTGCTACCACGACGTTGGCCATAAGACACGTCGGGCCAGGTGTAAAGCAGGCTACCATCTGCTTCCCTCCTACAGGAGAACCTGCAGCCAGAGAGGACTCTTCACCCGGGACATGGCAAGGCCTCGCACAAGGTCTTGGTTCCCTGCAACTCCACCAGGGTGAACAGTGGCCGAAGCAGAGTCCCCGCAGACCCCGCAGCCAACGACGGGCCCTGTCCACTACTCCCCCGGCCCGAGTTTCCCGTGAGACGACCCTGTCGGCGACACCGCCCTCTAGCAGTTGCCGCAGTCCAGTCACCCCGGGGTTCCAGCGCCCTGGGTCCCGAGTTGCCCTGGGAGTTGCCCCGAACACCAGGGCACAACTCACCTGTGGGCGAGGCCTCCCTGAGTCTCTCCCAGACCCGACAACAGGCCCGTCTTCTGGCTCTCTTCGGGCCAAGCCTCTAGCCCCACGACTACGTGTGGGGCCCTGTCCAGGGGCGCGCCACTCTGCCATTCCTCTGGATGGAGGAATCAACCTAGGGCCCACCAGTGGTAACAAAGTGAGTGGACTTTAAATATGTGTGTGCTCTTTCGACTCAGATATTTGTGTGCATTAACGTATACTTTACAAGTGATCCCCTACAGTGTATTCTCGAGTTAAGTGACCAGGGACCCAGAGTATAACACTGGACGAGCCTAATAGCTAAACGTGGCCTGACCTATATCCCGGGTAGAGTCCCGCGACTCGAACTGTCTTTGTGACCAACAGAACATTAATACTGTGTCGGTTGTGCCATTCCCTTGTTATTGACACTCTCCCTCCCCAACCCACAGGCACGCGAGTGAAACACCTCAGTGACCAACAGAAGGAGTCCATGTTATTTCCATCGTGGCTCCCCTTTGTGCATTCAATCTCCACCCACCCCCGTGTCCAGGCACGTTAGTCAGGGTATACCAGAATATCGCAGTCCCTCCTGCCAGTGATCATTACGGGCAATTTTACCTGAGATAAACTTCCGGCCAACAGGTGTCTGTGACACAGGTGTTAACGTAACTCATATACAGTGCCGTCCAGTGCTATAAGGGTTTGGGAAATTATAGTAAATTCATTCCTGTGTCTTAAATTATAAGTGTATTGTATGTGCCATAAGTGTTGGGTAAATAGTACCTTACTTCTACCAGTCGGTATAATGACAGATTCCATTTGTGTTAAGAGTTAACCCATCCCCAACCAACCCAGTTGTAATATATTTGTGATGTACTATTGTCCTTGGGAAAATATCTGTTTTTGTGTCCAGTCCTACTCTTTGGAGTTACATCCCGGTCTAGAATAGGGACCCGCTGTAGCCTGCGTATCTGAGGGCGAGAAACCGACCCACAAATACGTAGCATAACACTGGTGGCTAGCGGTGGTTCTTGACCCGGACGGTAAAAAAAGACTGGAAAACTTTTTTTGTGAAAATGGCAGCCAAAACACATGTAACCATACCAAAATTTGATCCAGAACAATGCGACATCACGACTTATTTAAATATGGTCAAGCCATTGCTTGATATTGGGTTTTAGGAAGATAATCAGAATATAGCTGTCACTCTACTTTACCTGGGAAAGGCGGTATCAAGTATAGCACCAAAAATAGTCCCAGATCTCACGTGGGCCAGATTTGCAAAAATAGTAACAGACGTTATTACCTCGTCATTAGGGAAAGTTGTCGCAGTTTCACAACTAGATGCCCTCAAATATGACGGTGATTTGGACAACACGTTGGTCCAAGCTAGGCAACTCGTCACCGCCTCATACCCGGATGCTGAAATGAATACCCGGGATGAGCATATCTTTAACACACTCCTCAGAGTCCTTCCGGGCATGGTTAAGGAACATTTCACTATCCATGACCCAACAGGAAATTTGGACCGTGATGTCCAGCTCATTCGCCGCATTTTTGCAGCACGCCCCGACACGCAACACATCGGGGTCATGAGCCGGTTCCCAATGAAACCCCCCCACACGCCGCCCCAAGCCTTTCCAGCCCCAAAGCGAAGCACCTCTGCCTCGGCTCTCCCAAGAGCCCACCTCACCAGGAAGCGGCCGCCCCAGAAAGATATTACAAATCATATCACTATCAATCCGTGGGAGTTCACAGCCTGTAACAGCCGCTGCCCACTTCACAACATACGTGAACAAATGGAGGTGCCACACAGAATGAGAGCCGACCCACCGAGGCACCGCCCAGTGTTGGCAGTAGATGAGGGCCCTGCGAACCCCGGACCCCCCCTTGTTGAGGAACCTGACGCTGACTGCGAACCAGAGAAGGCTGATACCGACACAGCCCTCGAGCTGGCGGGATTTTTAGGACCGCCCCCGCACCTCCCCACAGTGGCAGGGGCCACCTCTACAAAGTACCAACCCCCGGTCTATGACAAGATGAAACTACAGGGGGTCAAGGCAAGACTTCTGGTGGATACGGGAGCCGCCAGGTCCTGCCTGTATACACATTTCTACTCTCGCCGTAAGAAGGTTTTTGGCCCCATTTTCCCCCATTCAGCCCGCCTCATGGACGCGGAGGAAGGCCCCCTGCCTATTCGTGGGGAAACTCGGCCCCTACAAACCAAGACTCATCAACAAGCCTCCACCTGTCATCCCTTCATCATTTTTACTCGTCCTGCCGTACTTTTGATGGTTACTTGGGACTGGACCTGCTCCAAAAACTCCACACGCACATAGACTGCCACGGGAGGCGACTTCAGTTTCAACAGCCTCCCCAACAGCCCCAAGTCATTTGTACTTCCGCGCGACAAGACGACACCCCTCCCCCTTCTCCTGCCCCAGCCCCCCCTGGCTCCACTTTCCCTGCGACCGTCACATCCTCCCTCACCATTCCTCCCCACCATGAAGCTTGGCTACAGATCAATAAGCCCACAGGGACCCATTCCCTATTTACTCCAAGTGTCCCCACTGGGCCCCTCGCTGCCTGCCTCATGTCGCTGACGTTCCTTCTGCCCCACTTTAACGCCGTCAAAGTGGCGAACCTGGCGGCTACGCCCCTCACTCTGCCAAGGGGACTCCTGATCGGCGACCTAGAGGCAGCAGAGCCTTGCGACACCCCACTCCTAGAATCAAACCCCTCTCTCCTCCCTCCTTTTCCTCACCACTTAACTCCCCATCAAGCCGAGACGCTACACCATCTACTACTGGAATACCAAGACCTTTTCTCGACCGGGCCTGCCGACTTGGGGCATATGACGTATCTAGCCCATGAAATTCATACCACCGGGCCCCACATCTGGCAATCCTCCCGCCGGAAGAACCCACACCAACGGACTGAAGAGGACAGGCATGTTCGAAAAATGCTGGATGCCAGCATCATCACGCCCTCTTCCAGCCCCTGGTCCTCCCTCGTTGTCCTGGTTAGGAAAAAAGACGGCACTCAGCGATTTTGCATCGATTACCGCTGCCTGAACGATGTAACCACCAAAGATGCCACTCCTCTCCCCCACATAGACGACTCCCTAGACTCCCTACACGGCTCCACCTGGTTCTCCATGCTGAACCTCCAGTCAGGATACTGGCAGGTCCCCGTCCACCCCCGAGATCAAGGGAAAATGGCTTTCTCCACAAGTAATGGGAAACTTTATCAGTTTAATGTTCTTCCCTTTGGGCTATGCAATGCCTCGGCCAGCTTCTCCCGCCTCATGGAGTCCGTCCTCAGCGGTCTGACCTGGGAAGTCTGCCTGGCGTACCTCAATGACGTTATTGTCTTTAGCAAAACGTGGGCTGATCACCTGCACTGCCTCTGACAGGTGTTTCAGCGAATACGCCAGGCCGGGTTGAAGCTCAAACCCACTAAATGTGTCCTAGCCGCCCGCTCTGTCGCTTTCCTAGGACACATTGTCTCGGGGAAAGGCATCTCCCCAGATCCCAACAAGCTGAAAGTCATCGCTGACCAGCCTCTTCCACAGGACGTTCACCAAGTCTGCACCTTCTTGCGGCTCGCGTCGTACTACCGGCGGTTCATCAAAGGATTCGCCGACCTTGCAAAACCGCTCCACGACCTCACTAAGAAAGGCGAGCCTTTCGTCTGGAGCAACGACCGAGTCGCACCATTTGACTCCTTAAAGGAAAAGCTTGTTTCCTCCCCCATCGTTGCTTTCCCAAATTACGACCTCCCCTTCAGGTTATACACCGACGTGTCCCTGGTAGCCATAGGCGCCGTCCTGGCACAGGTCCAGGAAGGGCGTGAACACATCATAGCTTGTGCCAGCCGCACCCTAAACCCTGCCGAATGAAATTACGCCACCAACAAGCGTGAATGTTTGGGTATCGTCTGGGCCCTCAACTACTTCAGGGCCTACCTATCTGGCACCAGGGTCACCGTCATCACAGACCACCAATCCCTTCAGTGGCTCCAGCAATCAGCCAACCAGAACGCCCAACTCCTCCGTTGGTGCGAAGCGCTGGAGGAGTTTGATTACGAGATTGCTTACCGGCCCGGGAAATTGCACACCAACTCCGACGCCCTCTCCCGTCTGCCAGTACGATCGCTCCTCCCTCAATCCGAGCTGATCCAGCACTGGCAGAATCGAGATCGGCCTCCCTGGATTCCCCAGCATCTATTCTCAAAACCCCACCTGCAAGGGGACCAACTCTTCACTCCATCGGGCCACATTGTCCTTGATCCAGACTCCGCCGTGGGCATCCTCACCCACCTCCACTCGGACAATGGAATCCACCTGGATATGAAAAGGTTAACCCAGGTCTTCAACGACCTCTACTGGGCCCCCAACCCTACTACCCTCACCCAGCGTGTCACTCCGCCCACAAACCCTGGCAGCTTTTGTCTGTCGACGTTGTCGGACCCCTGCCACCTAGGTCTGGCTACCGATACATTGTCACATTCATCGACATTTATTCCAAGTTCCTGATCGTTTGTCCAGCCAAGGAACACACTGCCGTCGTCATAGCCGACGCCCTCATGCACCACGTCTTCCCCTACTTTGGCGTTCCCCAGGCCATTCACTCCGATAATGCCCCAGAGTTTACGGGACAAATATGGAAAGAACTATCCACCCTATTCGGGTTCTTCATTTCCCACTCCTTCCCATACTGGCCCCAAGGAAATGGGGTATGCGAAAGGAGCCATCAGACCCTACTAAACCAAATCAGAACCTGAATCCAAAGTACCCAAGACCAAGAATGGCCTGCCCACGTCAAGATCGTCCAATGGGGAATGAACACCTGCCCCTGCAATGATGGCATCACCCCCCACGAGCGAGTATTCAGAGAGGCGCCCCTCCTCCTCCCTCTCCGACAGCACCTTATATCACCTGAAGCATCACCTACAACACCTGCACGCGCACCAGGATGCTTAAGCCGATTCCTTCCCTGATAACCCTTACAAAACAGGTGACGAGATTTTCATTGTCCGTCTTCCCACCCCCAGTAAGGTTGCCCCTCGTTTTATTGGGCCCTATACCATCACTAGAGTCCCCAACCCCTTCCAAGTCATCGTCGACTGCAACGGAACCTCCCGCACCTACAAGAATCGCCACGTCCGCCCCGCCTGGGGCTCCCCAACCTCTGCCACTCCCTCCTCAACCACTCGAGCAAGTTCAACACTGCCTGCTCCCCATGAAGAGCCTTTTATGTATTATTCATCCCCATCCCCTTCCCCATCGGTTTCCACCGTCCCCTCGCCACTCGAAACTCCTGCACCACGCCCGCGCACTATGCTAACCCCACCACCACGCTCCCCTGCCGCTGCCACGCCGCCCACTCCACGTGCTCAGCACACACCTACCGGAAATTCCACACCAGCCACCCCGCGCTCCGCGCCCAGCTTAACCCCTGCCCCACCAACCCCGGCAACCAACCACACCACGCCACCTCACACTCCGCCCGCCCTCGCTCCACATTCCCTTTCCTCGTCGCCGCCCACTTCACGACTAATCACCACCAATACCCGTTCCGGCCGTATCTCACGCCCACCAGCTCGCTACACCTCAACCCCTACGCCCACCCCTTCACCCAGTAACAGCCAACCGCCCACCCCACCCCCCAGTACCTCCCCCATAACCCTTCCTACTCCTCATCTCGCATGGAAAAACCCGCCCCGCCGCACTCCCAGGGGAACACCGCCCCCATACTCCATCGGCAATATCAACCACACCGGGCTACCTCTAGCCAGCATTCGCCTCCAAGACACCACCACCACCACCACCACCATGCATGTCACGAGAATCACTTGGATCCCCACCTTCGGGCGACATCAACGTGTAAGAAGCACACAACACCTGCTGTGACTTCTCCAGCAGACAAACCACCCTTCCACTGTATGGGTCGCCTACGCCCATCACCTGAACGCCAATGTACCCACTGACAACTGGACGACCTTCCTAAGTCATCTCGATCCTATCCACCAAACGGCCAACGCCAACCTATAGCACCTCCAGTCACGGGGTCGTGACTTTGTTACTTAGGAGGGTGGTGAAATACAGGAGTTAGGAGTTGGAGCCTAAATACACCCACACTTTCCAAGATAGAGGAGGTGTTATTATCACCCACCATTACCAAGGCATAGTGATAATGTTTTTACCCGCATCTGTCTTGGTGTGAGTGTATCTGTTCCAATTATATCTTACAAACTGTTTGACACATCAACATGAAATCTACATGGTGTCAAGATATGGCCAAATCTTGCACGAGTTTGAAAATTGAGGCTTCCGAATTCTTTTCTTCCAATTTTTTTTA
>JAGKTI010000457.1:55128-66232 GCA_018397915.1 Birgus latro
CCCCCCCAGTGAACGAAATGCCTTTGTGACCAACAGAACAATAATATTGTGTCGGTTGTGCCATTCCCTTGTTATTTAAACTCTCCCTCCCCAACCCACAGGCACGCGAGTGAAACACCTCAGTGACCAACAGAAGGAATATATATTATTTCCATCGTGCCTTCCCCTCGTGCATTAAATCTCCACCCACCCCAGTGTCCGGGCACGTTAGTCAGGATATGCCAGAATATCGCAGTCCCCCCCGTCAGTGATCACTAGCACTGGCAGACTCTACCTGAGATAGACTTCCGGCCGACAGGTGTCTGTGACACAGGTGTTAACGTAACTTATATACAGTGCCGTCCAGTGCTATACGGGTTTGGGAAATGTAGTAGATTCATTCCTGTGTCTTAAATTATAAGTGTGTTTTATGTGCCATAAGTGTTGGGTAAATAGTACCATACTTCTACCAGTCGGTATAGTGACAGACTCCCCGTCAAGCAAAACCTTGTGTTAAGTGTTAACCCATCCCCGACCAACCCAGTTTGTAATATATTTGTTGATGTACTATTGTCCCTGGGAAGATATCTGGAATACATGTGTGTAATACTTACTGCCTTGTTTTTGTGTCCAGTCCGTCTCTTTAGAGTTACCGACCCAGTCTAGAATAGGGACCCACTGTAGCCTGCGTATTTGAGGGCGAGAAAGCGACCCACAAATACGTAGCATAATACTGGTGGCTAGCGGTGGTTCTTGACCCGGACGGTGAAAGAGGGCTGGAAAAAAAAATTGAAAATGGCATCCAAAACACATGTACCCCTACCAAAATTCGACCCAGAACAATGCGACATCACGACTTACTTAAACAGGGTCAAACCATTACTTGATATTGGGTTTGAGGAAGATAGTCAGAAAATAGCTGTCACTCTACCTTACCTGGGAAAGGCGGTATCTAGTATAGCACCAAAAATAGTCCCGGATCTCACGTGGGCCAGATTTGCAAAAATAGTAACAGAAGCTATTACCCCATCATTAGGGAAAGTTGTCGCGATTTCACAACTAGATGCCCTAAAATATGACGGTGATTTGGACAACACGTTGGTCCAAGCTAGGCGACTCGTCACCGCCGCATACCCGGATGCCGAAATAGATACCCGGGATGAACTTGTACTCCACACTCTCCTGAGAATCATTCCGGGCACGGTGAAAGAGCATTTCATTCAGAGTTGCCAGATTGGCGGATTTCCCTCCAGATTGGGCGGTACTTAATTGAGGTTGACGGGTAAAATTTTACATTGGCGGTTTGGCGGTTTTTTAGGCGGGTTTATATCTTAACTGGCGGGTTTTCGGCGACTTCAGCTAGAGAGGGCATTTGTTAAATTAACCTTACTGAATTAGCCTTACTGTAACTCTCGTCTCTTAGCAAAAACGAGGGTGACCGGGGAGGTCAAGAGGGCAGGTGGTGGGTGGAACTGACAAAACCATTATCACCTGGCCCAGCCCTCCCTTGGGATAACTCCCCTAATCCACATTCAAACACAGGTCACAGGGCCTGGGGGACATGTATGCTGTGGTGGTAAAATAAGAGAGGCAGCATTTCAGTTTTAGTCAGGGAGCAGTGAAGGGAGGTTTGCTGGATAGTGGAATTGGGAAGACAATGGGTAAATATGCAAAGTATACCAGAAAATACAATAAAAGCTGGGAAAAAGAAGATGAATTGCGAGAATGGATTGTCAGTGTCCCAGGCGATGAAACAAAGGCATTTTGCAAATGTTTTAAAACAATCTTGAGAGACCACCATGCATATTTGAAAGATCAGTGTGCAACATAAAAGTACAAGAAAAATGTTCTTCCCTTTTCCGCCACAAGAACACTTTTGATGCAGGCATCACATAAGTGAAAGAAGACAAGGGTGAAAATTGCAGAGCTCAAATTATCTGCACATATTGCCTGTCGCTCAAGCATAAGTACAATTGATCACCTGGGTGAAGCAGTGAAAACTATTTCAGCAAAGAACCTTTCTATTCATAGAACAAAGTGTACTGCTCTGATAAATAACGTGCTTGGGACATCAGTGTTAGAGGAACTGCTTGATTCTTATATTCATATGTTCTTATCCCTTAATATGTGAAAAAGGTTGATAATTCATTAGCGTTAATTTAATGTTAAATAGTTTTTTCCTCATTCATTTAATATAAGACTAAGGTACTGCTAATGTATGAAGGTTGTATAAAATATAAATATTTTTCATGTCATTTGTTGCTCATCTGTAAACCTAATATTATTAATGTGATTACTGTCAGGGCGGTTTTTGGGCGGGTGAGAATGACGACATTTTGGCGGGATTGGGCGGGTTTTGGAGAGGAACTCGGCGGGTTGGCAGTTTCTGACCTGGCAACCCTGATTTCATTACCCATGACCCGTCAGAAGACTTGGATCGTGACCTTCGGCTCATCAGACGCCTCCTAGCAGCCCTCTCCACCCCACAGCATATCGGTGCAGTCACTAACTGCCCCACACAGGCAACGGCGCCCACCATTCCCACGGCACACCCTTCAAATATTATCACCATCGACCCATGGGAATTTCCTGCCTGCAGCCACAGATGCCCTGTATCTGACATCCATAGGCAGCTACAAGCTGCTCAGCGCAGGACCACCACAAACAAGCGTCTACCCCTTACCTCATTACATGACAAAGGGGGACACGCCGATTGCTCACAGTCTGGGGGAAGCAAAGCCCAACACAGAAGGCGCTCAGGAGGCAGAGCCCGGCGGAGAAGACGCCCTAAACCTCCCCCGCACCTCTCCACATCAGCGGGGGTCACTTCATATCATCCTCCACCCTACAACCAAAGGAGAATTAAAGAAGCGATCCAGAGACATCACCAATCGTCTCCGGAACCTCCTCAGCCACCCTATGCTCATCTACTTTTTCCCTCTTCTCACTCTTCTCCTACTATATCTTCCATCTTACCACCTCCTCCTCCTAACCCCCCTTTTCCTCCACACACCACTTTCCCCGCTACCATCGCCTCCCTCCTTCCTAGCTCCTCCTCGTTACTGTCTCCCACCTATCACCACTCTATCATGCCCTCTCGCTCCCCGACCCCACCTAACACCGCGCCTTTCACCACTAAATCAACCTCGCCCTTACCCTTGCCAGGACACGTCTCTCCACCAGAGGCGCCGCTGACCACCATGCCACAAACCAAGCCACTCACCCCCGCAATACCCAGATCACTGCCAAGCCACCCACACGTACACACACCACACACCTCTGCACTCACCGCCACTCCAGTCACCACACAGATCCAGCATGTCCCTTACGTTCCGCCCCAAAGACGATCCTCCACCACCACCTGCACCTCACTACCACACACCCCACCCACACCAACACCTAATACCTCTCCCATAGCCTTTCTCCTCCACCAATCCAGGGGGAAAATTCCACCCCGCTGCCATCCCAGGGGAACATCCGATCCACTACCACCCAGACATCCTCACCTGCCACTGGCCAGCATTCTCCACAGCACCACCAACACCGCCACCATGCGTGTCTGGAGAGTGAACTGGATCCCATCGCAGGGTCGACACCATCGCATCCGGAGCACACATCACTTACTACGACTCCTCCAGCATGCAAACCACCCTTCCACTCTTTATGTCGCCTACTCCCACCAACTGCAGGCCAATATACCAACCGACCACTGGACTACCTTCCTAAGTCACCTCGGACCCATCCACCAAACGGCCAACACCGACCTATACCACCTCCAGTCACGGGGTCGTGACTTTGTTACAGAGGAGGGTGGTGAAATACAGGAGTTAGGGGTTGGAGCCGCAGACGAAACGACGGCCAGAGCAGACGACACCAGCACCCCCAACCCCCCCAGTACCACCGGGGGACCGCCGCTGACACTGAGCGGCTGGGAACAGGAACGGCGCACCTGCATCACTTCCCGGCACCCCTCTTGCTCCCAGGTGGTGACCCGGAAAGGTAGCAGTCACTGGCGCCTAGTCTCCGGCCGGAATTTCACTCGCCAGGTAAGGGGTGGAGTTTACAACTCCAGGCAACACCGCGGTATCGGCCACAGTCATACCGGGTACGGGGCAGAACCGGCCACAGTCCGTTCCCCAGTTGCATCCCCGCTACAGGGCCGCAACACGGACGTGTGTCGGCCGGGCAGAACAGGCCATAAGTCGTCCGACTCCTGTAGTCGTTTCCCCCAGAGTGGCACCGCAGTATTGGCCACAAGCTGTACTGGGTACGAGGCAGGATCGGCCACAGTCCGTCCCTCTGCTACTAGTCCTCTCAGCTGCATGGTACGGGCCATTAGCCGCACCAGAGCTACAACCCCCTGCGCCACTATGACGTCGGCCACTAGTCACATCAGGCCAGAGGTAGGGCAGGCCATTAGCCGCACTGAAGCTGTTGTCCCCTGTGCCACCACGACGTCGGCCATTAGTCACGTCAGGCCAGCGGTAGAGCAGGCCACTAGCCGCATTGAAGCTGATGTCCCCTGTGCTACCACGATGTTGGCCACTAGTCACGTCAGGTCGGATGTAAAGCAGGCCACAGTCCGCTTCTCTCCTACAGGAGGACCTGCAGCCAGAGAGGACCCCTCCCCGAGCCATGGCAAGGCCTCACCCGAGGCTTTGGTTCCCTGCAACTCTACCAGGGTGAACAGCGGCTGAAGCAGAGTCCCCGCAGACCCCGCAGCTAACGTCAGGCCCTGTCTACTACTCCCCCGGGCCGAGGTTCCCGTGTAATGACCCTGTCGGCGCCGCCGCCCACTAGCCATTGCCGCAGTCCAGCCGCCCCGGGTTCCAGTACCCCGGGTCCTCAGTTGCCCCGGGAGTTGCCCCGAACATCAGGGCGCAACTTACCTGTGGGCGAGGCCTCCCTGAGTCTCTCCCAGACTCGACGACAGGTCCGTCTCCTGGCTCTCTTCGGGCCGAGCCCTTAGTCCCACGACTACGTGTGGGGCCCTGTCCAGGGGCGCGCCACTCACCAGCGGTAATGAAGTGAGTGGACGTTACATATGTGTGTGCTCTTTCGACCCAGATATTTGTGTTAATTAACTTATACCATACGAGTGATCCCATACAGTGTATTCTCGAGTTAAGTGACCAGGAACCCAGAGTATAAGATTGGACGAGCCTAATAGCTAACCGAGGCCTGACTTATATCCCAAGTAGAGTCCCGCGTCCCCCCCAGTGAACGAAATGCCTTTGTGACCAACCGAACAACAATATTGTGTCGGTTGTGCCATTCCCTTGTTATTTAAACTCTCCCTCCCCAACCCACAGGCACACGAGCGAAACACCTCAGTGACCAACAGAAGGAATATATATTATTTCCATCGTGCCTTCCCCTCGTGCATTAAATCTCCACCCACCCCAGTGTCCGGGCACGTTAGTCAGGGTATGCCAGAATATCGCAGTCCCCCCCCCGTCAGTGATCACTAGCACTGGCAGACTCTACCTGAGATAGACGTCCTGCCGACAGGTGTGTGACACAGGTGTTAACGTAACTTATATACAGTGCCGTCCAGTGCTATACGGGTTTGGGAAATGTAGTAGATTCATTCCCGTGTCTTAAATTATAAGTGTGTTTTATGTGCCATAAGTGTTGGGTAAATAGTACCATACTTCTACCAGTCGGTATAGTGACAGACTCCCCGTCAAGTAAAACCTTGTGTTAAGTGTTAACCCATCCCCGACCAACCCAGTTTGTAATATATTTGTTGATGTACTATTGTCCCTGGGAAGATATCTGGAATACATGTGAGTAATACTTACTGCCTTGTTTTTGTGTCCAGTCATACTCTTTAGAGTTACCGACCCGGTCTAGAATACGGACCCGCTGTTGCCTGCGTATTTGAGGGCGAGAAACCGACCCACAAATACGTAGCATAACACGGACAATGAGGAGTTAGGGGTTTTAAATCTTTGTCCGAACACAAGACCATTCTTGGTTTCCTCGCCACAGCATAGACAAGGCCTACTTTCTTTCGAGCGGGACGTATAATACAAGGCAAAGTTAAAGTTCAACAGTATCAAATATTGGGATAATAAAAATAGGATTTCGTTATTACTGTGTGTAAAAAACCTACGGAAGTGTTATATATTATATGAAACTAACAAATGATAAAGTAACTAGTAAGCTAATGACAAGACCACCAAATGTTGTGATAAATATATTGACAAAGGGAAATCGATATAATTATATACTAAAGAAATTAAATTACACTGATGAGTATATTATTATCTTACATACTAAATAAACTGAGACATTTAGTACATAAAATTAAATCCCGTCATAATTGAAGTCCTTTGTGAAAAAACATTATCGCACAGAGACCAGTTTATCTTCATCTCTGAGAGTAATAAGTTCTGAATGTTCCCACTAACAATTAGATGTTTTGTTTTCGAGCAAATTATCTGTTGTGCTACGCATTTGTGGGGCGGATTCTCGCCGTCAAATACGCAGGCTAAAGCGGGTCCCTGTTCTAGACCGGGAGGTAACTCCTAAGAGTAGGACTGGATACAAAAACAAGGCAGTAAATGTTACACATGTATTCTAGATATTTAACAGAGAACAATAATACATCACAGATATTACAATGGGTTGGCCGGGGGTAAGTGAACACTGTATACAATTGCTGTCTGTCACTATTCTTGTTCAGGTATGGTAATATCAGCCCGACGCTCATGGTACATACAACATATTTATATTTCCGGACCCAGGAATGATTTTACTACAATCTCTAAAACCCGTATAGCACTGGACGGCCCTACATATATATATAAGTTACGTTACACCTGTATTTCAGGTACCTGGTGGCCGGAAGTCTATCTCAGGTAGGGTTGCCCGTAAAGATCACTAGCAAGGGGAACTGTGGTATTTTAGTATGCCCGGGCTAAGCACGTCGGGGCAAAGGGCTGGATGAATGTTTAACTGAACACAGGGGAGGGAGAGCGTAAACACCAACGCAAGGCACACGACACAATGGGTATTTCCTGATTATCACAAAGACTGTCCAGGGCGGCGGGACTCTACCTTTAAGATATAGGTCAGGCCACGTTCTATCTATCGGCACGTCCAATCTTATTTGGGGTTCCTGGTCACTTCACTTTGAGGATACACTGTAGGGGATCACTTGTGAGATATCTGTTGATGCACACTATAACTGAGTCTAAGGGTACACACACACATATAGATAGTCCACTCACTTGGTTAACACTGGTGGGCCCAGGTTGGTTCCTCCGTCAGGAGGGAAACAGGGGCAGAGTGGCGCATTCCTGGGCAGGGCCCCACACGTGGCCGTGGGGCTAAGGGCTCAGCCCGAAGAGGGCCAGGAGACGGGCCTGACGTCGGGTCTGGGAGCGCCTTCGAGAGACCTCGCCCACCAGTAGGTCGCGCCCTGGTGTTCAGGGCAACTCCTGGGGCAACAGGGGACCCAGGGACTGGAACCTGGGGTGGCTGGGCTGCAGCAACTGCTTGGGGGTGGCGGCGCCGTCAGGGTCGCCGCACGGGAAGCTCAGGCCGGGGGTGTAGTGGACAGGGCCCGTCGTCGGCTGCGAGGTCTGCAGGGGCTCTGATCCGGCAGCTGGTCACCCTGGTGGAGTCGTGGGGAACCAAGGTCTTGGGTAAGACCTAGCCACGCCTCGGGTGTAGGGTTCTCTCCGACTGCTGGTTCTCCTGTAGGGGAGAAGCGGACTGTGGCCGACTTTGCTCCTGACCCGACGTGGCTTGTGGCCGACGTCTGAGGGGTACAGGGAAGGAGAGATTCCTGGCGGCTTGTGGCCTGCTCTTTGTTGGGCCTGGCGTGACTTGTGGCCGACGCCTGAGTGACCGAGAGGATAGCTTCATGGCAGCTTGTGGCCTGCCTTACCTCTGGCCCGACGTGACTTGTGGCCGACGTCAAGAGGGCACAGGAGGTGAGCTCTGGAACGGCTATGGCCTGTGCCGATGAGCTAGGGTCACTAGCAGCAGAGGGACGGACTATGGCCGATCCTGCCTCATGCCCAGTACGGCTCGTGGCCGGTACTGCGGTGCCGCTCTGGGAGGAACGCCAACAGGAGACAGACGACTGCTGGCCAGTCCTGCCTGACCGACACGCATCCGTATCATGGCCCCGTGGCGGGGAAACAACTGGGGAACGGACTATGGCCGGTTCTGCCCCGTACCCGGTACGACTATGGCCGGTACTGCGGCGTTTTGTGGAGTTGTAAACTCCACCCCTTACCTGATGAGCTGTGCTCCGGCCGGAGACAAGGTGCCGGCGACTGCTACCTTTCCGGGCCACCACCTGGGCACAAGAGGGGCACCGGAAAGTTAAGCAGGTAGGCCGTTCCTGTTCCCAGCCATGGTGTGTTGGTGGTAATCCCCTGGTGATCTGGGGGGGGTTGGGGGAGCTGGTGTCGTCTGCCCCGGTCGCCGTGTGGTTGGCGGCTCCAACCCCTAACTCCTGTATTTCATTATCACTGCACAATCTGGTTCCTCTCCTACAACAAATCATCGTTTTAAGAAGTATTCGGATACGAGCGACAATCAGGAAGGAGCCGTGAGGTTGCACTGATGGCTCCCGTCGGGCTTGCCAAGCTGAGGGAGTGAGCTCCGGCTCCCCTTCCTCCACGAAGCTGGGGGCTCCCATAGGGGAGTAAGTCTCTGGCTCGGCCCACCCCTCCTGTGGCCGAACAAGACGCCCTTCTACCTCTCCTTTCACCACCCAGCATGGAACTCTCTCCCCTACAGGTACGTCGTGGAGTGGACCTGTTGCGGAGATCCAGACTGCCCAGCCGCCTTTGTCCTGGTTGCCGGTGCTGACAGACTCGCGGGGGCACCACGGCCGCAGACGACTCCTGATGGCCTCTTCCTCTCGAGACCGCAGTCCTCGACCATCAAAGGGCGTGCCCTCCTCCCCGGGCTCCCCTGGGTCCGAAGGCATCCTCCGCACTCTGACAACGGCCTGAGCTATCCAGAGGGCCACTCGCCTTCTGGCCCTGTTCGGCCCTAGTCCTGAGGGCCCGACTACGTCCGAGGCCACCTCCCGACGGACCCGAGGCAGGCCTCCTGTTATGCCTACAGGACGTCCCCGACATGAGGCGACTCCATCGTTTCCAGTCGGCCTCCCTCCTACACCGGACCGCCACTTGAACCTTCTGAGAGCGTGAGTGTCTCCTCCTTCTGCCACCACTCCCGTACTGTGTTAATTCATGTGCCTTCCCTAGTGCAACTTCCCCCTCAGTGAAACCGGCCCCTTGTGACATCTCTCCTTCCTGTGTGACCCCCGCGTATTCCCTTTCCCTCAGCGAGTGACATCCTCCCATATCTCCCTCATTCCCCAGTTCAGAGTGAAACAAGCAGTGACTTCCCCAGTGCAAAGGTTCAGTGTCCCCACAGTGATACATATCTAAAGACTGGTATTAGGCCAATAGAAGGCCGGAACTTTATGTGCAGCCCCAACCAGGACACTTAGTGATCCACAGACTCAATACTCCCCGTGTGCCACTCTTCTATATTGTGTGTTGCCTCAATGTATTGTAAGGGATTTCTGTAAGTGCCACTTGAAATAATCTATATTGTATTGTGTCCGTCAGTCTGGTTAATATATGTGCAGTCCTGGTTTGCCCGTGTTTTTACCATGTTCCTTTGGTATATGTTCTAGCCTGGTCGTGTAGTAAAGGACCCCCAAAAGCTTGTGCCTTTGACTTACAGTGTGAGAAGTCGCGCCTTTAGACACAGCAGAAAACCTGAGTTTTGAACCTGTGTATTATGGAGCAAGAAGTTGCACTTTAAAACACAGCGCATAACACTGGTGGCAAGCGGTGGTCCTCGACCCGGTTTTTAAGATAGAACGCCAAGGAATAATAACGGAAAGTATCAAAATGGCCACCAAAACGCACATCCCCATACCAAGATTTGACCCCAAACAATACGATATCAACACATACATGTGTATGATCGAACCCTTACTAAACATAGGCTTTGAACACGACAAAGAAAAAATAGCAATCATTTTACCACACTTGGGAAAATTGGTCTCACGAATCACTACAAAAACTGTCCCTGAATTAACATTGGCTCAATTTAGGGGCATAGTCACCCGAACCGCCGCCCCATCACTAGGAAAGGTCGTTGCCCTATTGCAACTCGATGCCCTCACATACAACGGAAACCTGGATGACACCCTCATCCAGGCCAGGCGACTCGTCACCGCCGCATACCCATGAGCCGACACCGCTGCCCGGGACCCAATCATCTTCAATACCCTCTTAAGGACCCTCCCCAGCACCATAAAAGAATCTATTGCCAGACGCCTCAATCCCGAACGGCGTGGCCACAAACAAAATCGCCTCCATGTCACTCTGTCCCCTGCCATTTCACTACCACGCTCCCAACTCACACCCCCCTCTCTCATATACCTCTCCACTCCATCCCTCCATCTCATCCTCGGCCTCCCCCTCCCTCTCGCCCCCTCCACCTCACTCACATACACTCTCCTCATCAATCTTTCACTCTCCATCCTCTCCACATGCCCAAACCACCTTAACGTGTTTCTCCTAACGCAGCTTCCCATCACGTCCTCAACCACACCACAACGCTCTTTCACTTCCTCATTTGTTAGTCTGTCTCTCCATGTGACTCCACATGCTCCTCTCAAATAACTCATTTCCACTGCTCTCACTCTTGACTTCTGTCCTTCCAACAGGGTCCAAGCTTCACTTCCATATGTCAGAGTTGGTATCACAATACTGTCATGTAACAACTTTTTCACTTCCATGCTCACCTCCCTGTTTCTTATCACTGCTTTCAACGAACCAGCAACCTTCCTTCCCTGCTGTACCCTTTCGAGCACTTCACCCTCCAGACTACCATCCTTACTCATCACACTGCCCAAGTACTTAAATTCACTCACATTCTCCATTTCCTTCCCATCCAATCTCACTGTACACTCACTGGCTTCACTTCTCTCGAAGACCATCACTTTACTCTTCCCCACATTCACCTTTAGATTCCGTTTCTTACACACTCTCCCAAACTCATCTACCAAGCCTTGCAGCTCCCCTTCGTCTTCACTCAACAACACAGTATCATCTGCAAACAACAGTACAGG
>JAGKTI010000457.1:70589-89032 GCA_018397915.1 Birgus latro
CACCAACCCCCTCCCAGCACAAATGTCCACTAAAGCACTGCCATTCTCATCCATCTCTGCAGGCACACCCCACTCACCAACCACTCCATCCACCTTCTCATTCCCTACTTTTCCATTCATATCTCCAATCAGAAACACTCTCTCATTCCTTTCAAACTTTTCCAAGCAGGCTTCCACATTTGTCCAAAACTCTTCTCTCACTCTACTTACACGATCTTGCGTTGGCGCATACACGCACACAATTGCCCACATTTGTAGTCCAACTTTCACTCTTACCCACACAATCCTTGACCCAACTGATCCATACTCTCTTACATTCTCCTTCCACCTGTTGCTCACAACAATACACACTCCCTCTTTCGCCCTCTCATTCTCACCCACTCCCGCGCATATACCCCATCCATATTCCCATTCTCTCACACTCTCACCTCGCCATTTAGTTTCAGTTATTCCACATATATCCACTTTCGCACTCTCAAGCACCTGTACAATCTCTCTCTCTTTCACCTCATCATTCATACCCCTCACATTCCAGGTCGCAATCTTAATCTCGTCCTTTGTCCATTCCTTTGTCGTCAACTTTTGGTCAGTCCTGGTCCGAGGCTTCCTGTTTGTATTTTTAGTTAGTTGTTTTTACGGGGTGGGGCACTAACCCACCACCAACCCTTTTAGTCGCCTCTTATGACAAGCAGGGATACTGGGGGAGAATTCTTGAAAACCCCCCTACCCCCAGCAGGAGACCTTGGCAGCGATGTCCAACTTATCAGGCATCTTCTCGACCTTCGCATCACCTCACAACGCATCGGCACAGTGAGCGAAATCCTGACAAATCCAGCACAACCCCCAAAACCACAGATGTCCCCCAGGGCCAGGGCGTACCCCACCAAAAAGCGGCCCCCTTCTAAAGAAAATACCGACCATATTTCCATAGATCAGTGGGACTTTTCAGCATGTAACCACCTGTGCCCCATTCACGACATGCAGGAACAACTCATTGCTGACCGACGGAGACCATCTACCCAAGACTACCACACGGTCTCCTCCATCCAGTATCACAACACTCCCAGCACACATCACAATCGACATATACGTCCCTTCTGCCCTCCACCTGCCACCTCTCAACCACGCCACATCCACTGTCTCACACCATTACACTCCACACCCTCCTTCCCTGCCCCCTCCACAATCATGCCTCCCACCTCACCCTCCACCAACTCCACAAACGCACTACACACGCCCCTCAACCCCGGCGACCTCACCCTCCACCACAGCACTCGCCACCGCACCGCCACCACCAGACATGAAAGCCCCACCACCCAACCAGAAAACCCCTCACCCACCTCCAGCCACCTCATCCCGTGACCAGCCCTCCATGCCACCAATGCCTGCCCTGACCACCACCACCACTACACCCACACACTCCTCTCCCCCACCAAAACCCTACACCACACCTTACATCAGCTCCTCATCCTTGATCACCACCACACCACCACCACCCAACACAATAACTCCATTGCTCAAACCAAGAACCCCCCACCCCCACCCAACCGTCTCACCACATGGCCCAAGCACCTCACCACCAGCACCAGTCCTCAGCACCACCACACCCAGAGCTGCCTGTCTCCCCCGCCCACCAGCAAAATACAACCTGCCACCCGCACCTGATGCCGCCTCCCCATCTCCGATGCCCTCACCTCACCTCACACCACCTGCCAGCACACTGCCTCCAAGTCAACCACCACACCACCCACAAAATACAACAAATACAACAATGCCCACCACCCCACCAACACACCCACATTCTCCAAAATCACCACTCCACAACACCACCACTGCTCCTGCACCAAGGACCCCGACACCCAACACCACAGCACCCCCGCTGCCATCTAACCCATGTGGCTCACTCACCACACTGCCCACCCCACCCAGCACAACGCCCCCATGCCCATCACCAACTACCTCACCAACAACACCCAAGCGCTACATACCACCCATTCATCCACGCACTCCAACACCCCACTGAGACAAACTGCCCACACCCAGCCTCATTCCTCACTAGCCTCCTCACCTCTGACACCAGTCCTAACCACCACCAGGACAACGCTCAGGGTGCCTATCACACCCACTGGCCAAATCCACCACCTACCACCTCCAGCCACAGGGTCGTGACTTTCAACCCCGTGACGGTGATAAAATGCGCCCTGACAACAACACCCCCACCCACCATGACGGGGAGGAAACAGCCACATTACAGGAGACTCAGCTTTCCGGGCCACAACGGCACACCTCACCTTCTCCCATAACCTCCTCCCCGCAACCGGCCCAGACCCGAGGTAGCAGTCCGAGAACATTACTCTCCATCCGTGGCAGCTAGCACCAGACTCAGGGTGGGAGTTGCGGTAATGCAGCCCCACGCAGCAGCCAAGCAACATCCGCCGGAATTGCTGGAGAGGGAGCAACCGCCGATTCTTCCTCATCTGCCACCCACCTTCAGGAGGGGAGGCACGGCTACGCCCGCTGGGCTAGTCGGTGTGGGAGCATCCACTGGATCTCTCTTGCCCGTCCTAAGACAGGGAGCAAAGTTGTGGTAGCATCTACTGGACCTACCACTGCGGAATCACCCGCCGGGTACGCTGCAGCTGCGCCAGACCCCCAGAAGGAGCGTGGTAGTGTCCGCAGGACCTGCCCGACTTAGAGCGCCTGCCGGATCTCTCCCTCCTGCCACCCTCAGAACGAGAGGTGCCTCGGCAATGTCCACAGGACTTGCCTGGCCAAAGGAGCATCCGCCAGATCCCCTTCTCCCTCTCCTCCATCAGGGTGCCTCGGCAACGTCCGCCGGACTTGTCAGGCCTGAGGAGCATCCACCAGATCCCCTTCTTCCTGGGTGTGGAGTTACGGTGGCGCCCATTGGGCCTGCCAAGCTGAGGGAGTGAGCTCTGGCTCCCCCTCCAACACGAAGCCGGAGGCTCCCCACGGTGGAGCAAGTCTCTGGCTCAACCAGCCCCTCCTGTGGCTGAGCGAGACGCCCTGCTACCTCCTCTCTCACCATCCGGGATGGAACTCTCTCCCCTACAGGTACGTCGTGGAGTGGACCTGTCTCGGAGATCCAGACTGCCCAGCCACCTTCGTCCCAGTCGCTGGCGCTGACGGACTCGTAGGGGCATTGCGGTCGCAGGCAACTCCTGATGGCCTCCTCCTTCCGAGGCCACAGTCCTCGACCATCGAAGGGTGCGCCCTCCTCCCCAGGCTCCCCTGGGTCCCAAGGCGTCCTCTGAATTCCAACGACGGCCTGAGCTATCCGGAGGGCCACTCGCCTCCTGGCCCTGTTCGGCCCTAGTCCTAAGGGCCCGACTACGTCCGAGGCCACCTCCCAACGGACCTAAGGCGGGCCTCCTGTAAAGCCTACGGGACGTCCCCGACACGAGGTGACTCCATCGTCTCCAGTCAGCCTCCCTCTTACACCAGGCCGCCACTTGAACCTTCCGAGAGTGTGGGCCTCCCCTAGTGCAACTTCCCCCCCAGTGAAACCGGCCCCTTGTGACATCCCTCTTTCCTGTGACCCCTGCGTATTCCCCCTCCCTCAGTGAGTGACATCCCCCATGTCTTCCTCATTTCCCAGTTCGGAGTGAAACAAGCAGTGACTTCCCCAGTGATATTCCACCTGCAAAGGTTCAGTGTCCCCACAGTGATACATATTTAAAGACTGGTATTAGGCCGATAGAAGGCCGGAACTTTATACGCAGCCCCAACCAGGACATTTAGTGAGCCACAGATTCAATACTCCCCATGCACCACTCTGCTATATTGTGTGTTGCCTCAATGTATTGTAAAGGATTTCTGTAAGTGCCACTTGAAATAATCTACATTGTATTGTGTCCGTCAACCTGGTTAATATATGTGCAATTGTGGTTTGCCTGTATTTTTGCCGTTCCTTTGGTATATGCTCTAGCCCGGTCGTGTAGTAAAGGACCCCAAAAAGCTTGTGCCTATGACTTATGGTGTGAGAAGTCACACCCTTAGACACAGCAGAAAACCTGAGTTTGAACCCGTGTATTACAGAGCAAGAAGTCGCACCTTAAAACACAGCGTGTAACAGTAGGATTGCAAATGACGAATTGAGAGGAAGGATGGGACTTGAATGTCTTCCTGTGGTGAAGTGAAAACGTAAATCGGGATAGTCTGGGCATGTGTAGAAGACTGAGGACGACAACTAAGTGCAGAGGGTCAGAGGTGTGAGCATTTAGAGTAGGGTTAGGAAAAACAAAAGAAATTGGACAAGATCACAGAATAACCTCAAGGGGGATGGATGGATAAGGGATTGAATAGAGAGGCTGCTAGAGATTGTGCAGCATGGAAAGCCACCATTATGTGACCAAGATATGTTGGAGCCTTTATAAACCAAAGAAAAATAAAACAGATTAAAGGTCAGGATTGCAAGTCAAGGTCAACTTAGGTCAACTGAAGCCTGATAAAGCAGATCTCTTCGCTCAGACTTTCTCCTCCAATCCCACCTTACATGATTCCGGTGCTGTTCCTCCATCACTTCCCCTCTCTGACTTCCTCAAGGTTGACATTAAAATTTCTTCAGCTGATGTATTTTCTGCCATCATTGCCTAAATACTAAGAAGGCATATGGGCCTGATGAGTCCTTCCTGTTGTCCTCAAGAACTGTGCTTGTTATGCTACGTGTTTAGGGATGCGACTTCTCGTCCCTTGGACACGGAGCCTGAAGAAAGGTTCTCTTTCTAGATCGGGCTGGGCTCTTTTAAGGCATTCAGGGGGAACAGGGCATAAAACTCAGGGCAACAGCCTTACACGTATATTACCACAAATTACAATACTGTTACAATATGTATGGCATACTTTACAAGGAAATAATGTCACACACATATAGTCAGGGCCAGAGGACTTGGCGACAGAAGGGCGTGACTGGGAGTTGCTGCAGTATGAGGCCCAGTAGTAGTGGAGGGCCCAGGCCGGCACCCTGTGTCGGGTGGCCCTAAGGTCATCGGGACTTCCAGGGCCTGCATCAGAAGGCCGACCCATCATCATCTCGTCTGGGAGAGTGGTGAGAAGGCTGTGGTAGGGGGGTGTGCCCTTCCGCTAGAGTACGGGGCTCGGGCCTAAGGGCTGGGCCCAAACTGGGAGAGTAGGCGCACTTGACAGTGCTTACCCTGCCGGCAAAGAGGTCACCGCTTGAGGCTAGGGAGGTCTCGTCACAGGGTCCTGGGGACACCTCGGCTGGTCCTGGGGCTGCAGTCTCACTGCTGAGACTCCGTCAGGTGTGGGCTGCAGCAGCTCGGGGCGGCAGAGTCCGACAGAGGCTGGGGCCGCCGGGGGTCAAGGGAGAGGGGCAAGACTCCAGACATCAGCAGTCCTTGCCAGGCCTCCTCCAACTGCTGGTCGAGGGGGAGGATGTCCCTGTGGGAAGAGAGGGAGAGGGCACTTGCCCTGACTCTTTCTTTTTTATCTTTTGGTGGAGCGGCAACGTGGCCATCTCCTAGGTGCGGCAAGGTGGCCGTCACCATTCTTCCTTTTTTGGAGTTAGAGCAAGGTTGGCTGGTGTCCGTCTCCTCCCCATGTGCGGCAAGGTGGCCGTCACTTGACCTTTTGTGGAGTTAGAGTGAGGGCGGCTGGTGTCCGTCTCCTTCCCGTGTGCGACAGGGTGGTTGTCACCCGGTGTGAGTGAGTGCGGCAAGGTGGCCGTCACTATACCTCCTTTTGTGGAGTTTGAGCGGGGGCAGCTGATGTCCGTCTCCTGCCCGTGTGCGTCAAGGTGGCAGTCACCTGGTGTGAGTGAGTGAGGCAAGGTGACCGTCACTATACCTCCTTTTGTGGAGTTAGAGCGAGGGCAACTGATGTCCGTCTCCTCCCCGTGTGCAGCAAGGTGGCCGTCACTTGTCCTCCTTTTGTTGAGTTATAGTGAGGGCAGCTGGTGTCCATCTCCTCGCCATGTGCAGCAAGGTGGTCGTCACCTGGTGTGAGTAAGTGCGGCAAGGTGGCCATCAATCTACCTCCTTTTGTGGATTATAGCGAGGGCAGCAAGGTGGCCATCACTCTACCTCCTTTTGTGGATTATAGCAAGGGCGGCAAGGTGACCGTCTCCTCCCCACATGTGGCAAGGTGGCCATCACCCGGTATGGTTGAGGGAGGGAAGCAGCAAATGGGTGGCTGGTGGCCGACTCCGGGGTGCTGTTTGGGGCTAGAGGAGTAGCCCCACCCTGAACTTGGCGACGTCTGGTCTGTTGGAGATGTAATTCACCTTGACTGTAACCTAGGTGACGGGTTACCCGAGCGCGAGAGGGGCGCGCAGGAGAGACATAGGTGTGCCCAAGCGGTATGGAGCCCGTGCTGCTCATTTCCGCTCCCTGGGTATCTCCTCCTGGGGTGCCCAGGTAAGGTTAATGGGGAGCTTCGGTATTTCGCTGTGTGTCGAGGTCCTGCATTTCAGTGCTTAAACCCTGCCTAGGTAAACTCTGCCTTTGTTTTTCAACCTGTACCTTCCTTTCTTGCTGGAAGTTTGCTCTCATTCAGCCAGTCCCAAAGAAGGGTGACCATTCCCAACCCTTTAACTATCATCCAATTGATATAACATCTTGTGTCTCAAAAGTTTTCAAGTCAATTATTAACAGAAAAATTTTAAAGCATCTTTCCTATCACAATGTTCTCTCTGATCGTCAGTATGGGTTCCGTCAGGGACGCTCCATTGGCGATCTTCTCACCTACCTTTCAGACTCCTGGTCATCCTCCTTTCGGAACTTTGGCGAAACGATCAAGACTGGCATAAATCTCTAATTTCCAAACTGCCCTCTTACGGTTTCTATCCTTCCATCTGCGCCTTATCTATAGCGACCTTTCTGGTCGTTCTATGGCTGCTGTTGTTGACGGCCATCGTTCTTTTCCTAAATATATCAACAGTGGTGTTTCTCAGGGCTCTGTCCTATCACCAACTCTCTTCCTTTTATTCATCAATGACCTAACCTGTACATCTAACCCTATCCACTCGTACACTGATGATTTCACCCTTCACCTTTCCATTCGGTTCTCACAACATCCATCTCAACAGTTGCTTCAACAAACAAGGGATAAAGCTATGGCACACCTGATGTCTGACTTGGCTCGTATCTCTGACTGGGGTAAAAATAATCTTGTAGATTTTAATGCATCAGAAACTCAGTTTTTACACCTATCAACCCAACACAATCTTCAACAGGAGTACCCACTAATGTTTAATAATATTCAGCTCAATCCTGCATCATCTTTGAACATGCTTGGGGTTACATTCAACCAGAACTTATCTAGGAATGATCATATTGCATCTCTTGTAAAATCTTCTTCCAAGAGAGTAGGTGTGCTAAGTCGACTCCATAGCTTCTTTACCCCTGCACAGCTGTTGACTTTATACACGGGTTTTATTCACCCGTGTAGAGTACAAATGTCATATGTGGGGAGGCTCCCTACATACAGCTTTTCTCAATAGGGTAGAATCAAAGGCTTTTAGTCTCATTAACTCTCCTCCTCTTACTGGCTCCCTTCAACCTCTGTCTCTTCGCCGCACTGTTACATCTTTATCTCTTTTCTATCGCTTCTTCAATGGTCACTGCCCCTCTGAATTGTCTGCTTGCATCCCTCCACCTTACAATGGGTGCGCAGCACCCATCTAGCAACAAATTCTTATCTCTTTTCTGTCCAACTCTCTAATGTAAGAGTTAACCGTTATTCCCAGTCCTTCATTTATGTAACAGGTCAACTCTGGAACTCTCCCCCTCTGTCTGTGTTTCCTACTTCCTATGATCTCCAGTCTTTCAAACGCAGTGTGTCCAGGCATCTCGAAATGAACGGATCTTGAATTTGGCTCTCTTTTGTATTGTTTTAGTTTTTTCTTGGAAGGAACGGTTTACAGGCTCCTGATCTTTGGTTCCTTCTTTCTTTAAAAAAAAAAAAAAAAAAAAGCATTTTTATCTGATTTGGGGCAAACTTTGTGGAAGGGCTTACAATAAGACAAGATAAAAAGGATTTATTTTAGGCATAATCAGTCAAACGTCAGGGTTACAGGGGAAGGTCAAAGGCCAATGTCACCGGATAAAGTCACAAGACAAAATCAACTCAATTTTGATCTGACTTGAACAAAACTTGGTTAAAGTGTTAAGGGTCAAGCAAAAAACAAGGGATTCAGTTTTGAAAACAATCAGCCAAGGGTCAAGGGTCACAGGGCAAGATCAGATGTTGACTCATGTGTGTCTGTTTTATTTTCTTCACACAGAGACACACGAGTTAAAATTTGATCTTGCCCTGTGACCTTGACAGTTTTAACCACAGGTCAAGATCACAGAAAGTTTTATTGGAACAATTTTTATTCACTCTTAACCGAAGCCACTTGGTTGCCCATTTTGTTTTACTGCATACTGTAAGTCTTTTCCCGTTACAAAATTCAGTGCATACCTACAGTAAACAGACTGAAACACAAAATACTGCATGTGTACATGAGTTAGGCAATCAAACAAGATTCTTACAATTTATTTATACTCATTATTTTACTGAAAAGTAATTTCAAAATTTTTGTCACAAACTTTGAACATGAAGTCAGAGTAACAATGCCCATTAAAACATAATACAAGTATAGTATACCTTCTTATTCAAAGGTCAACAATGTATCTTTTGGTACATTGTCATTGGTCATGCTGGCTAATCTGACAAGCCTAATACAGGTATATCATGCCTACAATGTATATCTGCTACTTATAGTTGCCCTGAACTTACAGTTACCAAAACACTTTTTTCATTATCATTGCAACTAAGGGAATAAATTACTGAAATACTGTGTATTTTACCAGTAATATTTTTCATCACCATCAGTCACAAACTGCACGATTATGGATGCAATCCAAAACTAGAATACACTGCTCCTGGTATTCCTGAATCACTATCACTACTGAACAGGTCACTTCCATTTATTTCATGTATTTAAAAAAAAAAAATCTTTAATTTTACTTTTGCTGACATTTGTCATTTAGTAACTCCAAGAAGACAACACATGAGCCTGCAATTCCATTTGACTAAACATCACACAATTAATGACTGACTAAAATAGCCCATACAACAAACCGAATTAATCCTGCCCCAGTTATGACAGTGCAAACAAACTGAAGACAAATATTTATTTCATGAAGTGTCATTGTTTCTTCAAGACTCTACCCCCATTACCATATGAAAACACATGTGTCACTTACCACTGTCAATTGCAACTTGTATTCCACCAAATATGTTCAGCAGTAAATAATGTACTGGACAACAACCAGTACACTGAGCATGAATTTATTAAGTTAGTGTTTACAACAACCAGTACACTGAGCATGAATTTATTAAGTTATTGTTTAAGATGATTTCAGATATTCATCAATAAGTAACCTAAATTTCTCAAAATAGTCTGACTTATTGGCACAGATGAAATTATCACAGTCTAGTTTTATAAACAGAAATTGATAATTCTTATCCACAGGGAGAGGGGAGAAAGAATACTACCCACATATTCCCTGCATGTCTGAAAAGGCAACTAACGGATTGCAACTAATGGAGTGGGACACCAGTACGGATAAGGCAACCCCACAACCTAGAACAAACTTGTGCCATAAAAGGCATAAGAGAGGGGGGGGAGATGTACCTAGAAATTTCAATCTAATCTGGCTCTTGCCCAGTGAAATGCAAGAGCCAAGCTCAGGATCTAACACTTGAAAGGGTGAAAAACTGAGTTAAAAGGATGATTGATAGTCACAATGGTGACAATGATCGATGATATGATAATGTAGATGACATATTTTTATTGAAGCAATATAAAAACTACGGTCCCTTTAAGTTATGCAAGCACCAAGACTTATGGTCAGACCAAGCCAAGAGTTCGGGTTTGGCGGGGCCCACACCCGCCCACAGTGATGCCATGTTTCCCAAACCTGTGATGTGAAACAGCTGTTATATATGTAAAAGACATCGCAAATAAGGTAAACAAATATGAATACAATTTTAACATATGTATTAAAATATGTGAAAGAACTGAAAACTTATTATGCATAAAATATTTATATGGCAATACAGAAACGTGGCATAAATATTTTACATTGTTGCTAAAAAAAAATGTAGTCACTTTTACTGGCTTCTACCGTAGTTCTGGGGTGGGTAATAATGTCACAATTATGGTTATAAGATAATGTGCAGGAATATAAGTAAAAATACGCCAGTTTCTTGGTAAAAAAAAAAAAACATTAAACCCTCGTGACCGGCAACACACTGACCCACTCACACCTTGGGAAAAGCTTCCTCGTGTCACTTTCCTGTTTTTTTTTTTTTTTTTTATGTGTCAGACTCTGGGCATAGGCTTCACAGCCTGCTATCAAGGCCCAGCAGTCCTCCTACATACCAACACCTCTACATGTTGGGGGCACCTCTAAAAAAAAAAAAAATGCGCCAAGACTTTTACCTCCTGGGTTGTGTGGAAATAAAGTCAAATTTACAATATGTACAATATAATGTAAAAGAAAATAACCGAAATGTATCCTAAAATGAGAGAGAGAGAGAGAGAGAAAGAGAGAGAGAGAGAGAGAGAGAGAGAGAGAGAGAGAGAGATTTGTATATTTGGGTGTTTCCTTGTATAACGTGTGTTTGTGTGTGTGTATTTACCTAATTGTATTTACCTAATTGTGATATACAGGAAATGAGCAACGCTCGTGGGGTCCCATCGTTTCTCAATAAGTCAAATTTTGCCTTAAACTCGTTTAAGTTTTTAGACTGGACGACAGGGGTGGGCGTATCGATGCCAAAATATCGATACTTTCGATACCAGCCACTTAAGCTCACGTATCAATACCAATGCCTTGGTATCGATACTTCGATTACTGAGAAAAGTGTTCAAATTTGGCTATTTCAAAAAAAAAAAAGTAATTTCAAAATACATATAAATAATCAATATTTTAGTCCATTGAAAGGCATTATAATATTTTTGCGTCTGGCAGCCCAGTGTCTTTGTCTCCTGTCGTACAGCATCAACGGGCAACACGGCCATCCGGCAGTTTTTTTTTTTTTTTTTTTTTTAATCACGCCACTGACCGTGTCATTGTCGCCCCTAGGCTTTTGATTAGTGAAATGGCCCATAAAAAATGAAGTGTGGTGTGGCTTTTCTTTGATGAGGTTGAAAACAGTGTCAATCTTGCTGTATGTCAGATATGCTCAGATAAAATACAGCACAGTCAAAACACAAGCAACATGTTCAAGCACTTAAGACTGAAGCATCCTGAAGCATTCTCTGAAGCTGAAGAGAAAAGAAGGCAAGCTACGACCTCGACCGCATCTTCCAGCCAATCAGCCAGGCCTAGGCAGACAACCATTTTTGAGAGTTCCAAAAGCAGGTTGGTTGAGGGTACCATATATGTCATAAATTATTAATTACTTTATTGCCTATGTGTATGTGTTTAGTTTGGTTAAGCACATTTGTACTAATTACAGACAGAATTAATCTCATGTTAACTGGATAATGTTTACGGTCGCATCATCGTATGTAAAAAGGTAAATATTTTTCATCTTTTTTTTTTTAATGCAAGGAAGAAGGAACCAAAGGCCACAGGCCTGCATACTGTTCCTTCCAAGAAAAAGCAAAAACAAAAGACAGCCAAATTCAAGATCCGTTCAATTCGAGATGCCTGGACACACTGCGTTTGAAAGACTGGAGATCATAGGAAGTAGGAAATACAGACAGAGGAAGACAGTTCCAGAGTTGACCACTTGCATAAATGATGGACTGGGAGTAACGGTTAACTCTTGAATTAGAGAGCTGGACAGAAAAGAGATGAGAGTTTGTTGCTAGACGGTTGCTACGTGCCCGTCGTAAAGGTGGAGGGATGCAAGCAGACAGTTCAGAGGAACAGTGACCATTGAAGTAGCGATAGAAGAGAGATAAAGGAAGGAAATGTTCCTTTCTTTTCTTTTTATCCATTATAGCGTACTCTGTAGATCAGCTTGTATAATTTACTGCATTACGTGAAAATACTGCTTAGTATTACCTGCACAAATTAATAGTGTGCGTATTTTTTTCTCCTTTTTTTTAATGCAATGCCAACTCTGTTACGTATAACATATTTTGCCAAAACTTATGCAACTGTGACATGATATTAGCATATATTAGTTGAGAAGATAAAACTTGCATACCGTAAATGTTTGCGAACTGCAGTCAAATTGTTAACTCAAAGTATGAGTAAAATCGCATGAAAATATCTCGGCATCGTTGCAACTTCTGTCCCATCAGAACGCCTCTTTTCTAAGACAGGAGAAGTCATTAGTCACAGGAGAAGTCGTCTAAAACCATCAAATGTTGATATGATTTTGTTTTTGAATAGTTACTTCTGTCAGTCAGATCCTCCTAAGTAAATTGATGAGTTTGAAATACAGAGATTATACAGCATTTAGTTTATAGCAAATATGCTTCCAAGGATAAATAATTATCAGTTGATGTGTCCCATATTAGTTAATCCAAAGAAAAATGATGCGTTCAAACCATAGCCTTTATTTTAGAGCAAATATGCTTCCAAGGATAAATCATATCAATGGATGTATGCCATTATCAATGGATATGTGCCATATACAGTATACAGTATATACCATTAAATGGAAATAGTAAGTTTATTATATTGCAGATGATAAATTTAATTTTGCTCTATAAGGTTTTTTGAATTAATATTTCAGTCATGCAACATAGTCTTAATGTAGGCGCGCAATACAATCTTTTTTTTTTTGTTACAATGAATAACACATGTATTTAGGAAAAAAAATCATGTAATAAAATTTGGCATAGTTGTTTCCACTTATCTTTATATTTAGATCGAAAAAAAAGTTTGTTTAATATAATCCTTCTAGCTGAGCAAATGCTTTGAAGTAATAGGTTACATACCGATATTTGAAAAAATATGGGGGGGGGGGGCAAGGTCGAGGTATCGGTATCGGTAATCGATACCACCAATACTAGTCCAAAAAATAATCGGTATCGTATCGATACGAAATAGCTGGTATCGCCCATCACTACTGGACGATCTCTTTGTCCAGGCTATTCCACAGGTCTATGCATCTATAAGGAAAGCTATATTTCTTGATGTCCTTCAAGCAGCGTGGCTTCTTTAGTTTCATTTTGTGTCCTCTTGTTGCTCTCTCATCCCACACAAACAGATTTTCTCTGTCAATTTTTTCTACTCCTATCATGGTCCTGAACACAGCAATCATGTCGCCCCTCTCTCTCCTTTCCTCTAAGGATGGCAAATCCAGCCTTTCTAGCCTCTCACTGTATGATAGATCTGTCAAACTGGGGACCATCTTAGTTGCTGTTCTTTGTATTCTCTCAATCTTGTTTATATCTTTCTTTTTGTGTGGGGACCACACTACTGCTGCATATTCTAACCTGGGGCGGATCATGGCTACTATCAATTTTTTCATCATCTCCTCGTCCATGTAATGAAATGCCACTCTTATATTGGTCAAGAGTTTATGTCTCTCTCTCACTATCTTATTTATGTGCTTTTCAGGTGACAAACTATCCTGGACCAGCACTCCCAAATCTTTCTCTTCTCTCGCTTTTCTAACTGGTTCATTACCCATCAAATAATTCAATGATGGCCTCTTGGTACTTTTACCCATTTCTAATATATTACATTTTTTTGCACTGAATTTCATTTCCCACATCCGACTCCAATCATATATCCTATCCAGATCCTCCTGTACCATTTTACAGTCCTCTTCAACCTCTACCTTTCTCAAGATCTTTGCATCATCAGCAAACAGGCTTGCGTAGCTGTTCACTCCATCTACCACATCATTTACGTAAATCAAGAACATTACTGGTGCCAACACCGAGCCCTGTGGGACACCACTTGTTACTTCCCTCCATCCAGATGTCCTATCCTTTATTACTGTTCTCATTTGTCTGTCACTCAAAAAGTCTCTCATCCATTCCAGGAGTCTTCCCTTCAGTCCTCCTATATGCTCTAATTTCCATAACAGTCTCTTGTGGGGCACCTTGTCGAAGGCCTTCTCCAGATCTAAGTACACACAATCCACCCAACCGTCTCTCTCCTGCAGCACGTCAATCGCCCTTGAGTAAAAGCTCAACAAGTTGGAAACACATGACATTCCACTTCTGAATCCAAACTGACTTTCAGTCAAAATATTCATCTCTTCCAGGTATTTTAACCATCTATCTTTCAGGATTCTCTCACACAATTTTGCAACCATGCTGGTTGGGGACACTGGCCTATAATTCAGGGGTTCTTCCTTGTTTCCTCCCTTACAGATTGGCACCACAAGTGCCCCGAGGCACTTTCCCCTCTTCCAAGGAGCACACAATTAAATTGTGAATCTTATCCGCCAGTTGTTCTCTGCATTCCTTCAGTACCCAATTAGAGATTCCATTGGGTCCTGGGGCTTTCCTTACATCTTGAGTTCCCAGTAATTTATACACTTCCTGCACTTCCACTTTTATATCTTTTATCACTACATTTCTAATCACTCCCTCTCCTTCCACAAACTCTCCATCCTTAGTGAAAACCGATTGGAAACATTTATTCATTACTTCAGCTTGCATTACTGCATCCTTGTAGACCTCTCTTTCTACTTTCAGTTTGGTGATTCCTTCCCTTTGCTCAATTTACCATTAACAAATCTATAAAACAATTTGGGTTCATCCTTACATTTGTCAATTATACCTTTTTCAAAGTTCCTTTCTTCCTCTCTACGTATTCTTGTATATTCATTTCTAGTTCTTTTATATTCTTCCTTTGCTCTGGTAATACCTCTCTTTCTCCATTTGTTCCATGCCATGTCCCTCTCTTTTTTCACTATCATACACCTTCTATTAAACCACACCTTTTTCCTGTTTTCTTTCCCACTTACTCTTGGCGCATATTTTTCCACTCCCAAATTGTAGAGGTCTAAAAAGATATCCCACTTCCTCTGTATCTCTCTTGTTTCTCAGAATTTTCTCCAGTCCGCATTTTCAAAAATTTTTCTCAATTCTGCAAAGTTTGTTTTCCCAAAGTTGTATCTTCCTTGCCTATAAAGCTCATCTCTTGGCACCACGTTCCCTGTTATCATCTGGAACTCAATGACCACATGATCACTTTTTCCTACAGGACACAGATAATTTAAAGATTCAATTACATCAGGTTCTTTGGATAGTAGCAAATCTAATCTTGCTGGTGTGTCATCACCTCTGAATTGTGTCTCTTCTTTAACCCACTGTGTCATTACATTATTCATTGCTATATTTAACAATTTAGTGCCCCACGAATCTTCGCTGCCTCCTGAGTCCCATTCCTCCCAGTTCACCTCTTTACAATTAAAGTCACCCATTAGGATTATATTGTTGCTTCCCTCGATAATTTTGTGTAGATAAGTAACCATGTCTGACAACATCTCCTGGTATTCCTCGTCATTCCATGCTCTCGTCTTTGGGGGAACATATACCACTGCCATATCTCTCTTACCATTCTCCCCAGTTTCTAATTTCATATTTATCGCTTCGACCCTGCCCTCTGCCATTTCCACAGTATCTACATTTATATTGTCCTTCACTGCTATCATCACTCCTCCCCCCATTTTTTCTTTTCTGTCTCTTCTCCATAATTTGTATTTCCCACCTCCCATATGAATATCAATATCTTCTTTCAATTTAGTCTCTACAAAGCACATAACATCAGGTTCGTGTACCCTCAAAAAATCATTGACTTCTAACCTTGCCGATATTAGTCCATCAATGTTTGTGTACGCCACTTTCAAACTTTTTTCATCATTTTTTATACTCTCGTCTCGCCTTCCCTCCGTCGGTACCACTTTCTCAATTTCTGGTCCATAACTCTCCAATAGAACTCTGTCTTCTCTTTCTCCGTTCGCTGTTCGTTTTTTATCTTTGCTTCCTTTACTAACTCCTTTAATTTAGCTCTTTCCTCTTCATTTGCATCTCTCCTAATCCAAACATTTTTAAACCCCTCTTTATCTGACAATTTCCACGTTCTACTTATGATTTCATTCACTGTTACTTGAGACTTGAACTTTTACTTTCAAAGGCCTTCTTGCCCCACCATCCTCATACTTTCCTAACCTAAACACTTCTTCAATCTCTTCTTGGGCTTCATTGTTTCCCTCCATAACCACTGATATTATTTCTTTAGCCTTGCTCAGTTCCTCTCTCTCTCTCTTTCAGATCTTACTGTCATTCGTTTTTCTTTTATTCCTGATATTATCACACATTTTTTCTTATCTGCTACATCCCTGACCAAAGATTCTCTACTTCTTAGTACTCTAACCACTTCCTTCTCCACTTTTTCCTTACTTTGTTGTTCTATGATCTCTTTCAAATTTACATTTCCTTCCTCCTGTATTTTCTTCCACCCCTTAAGTTGCTCCTTGATTTCCTGAATATGCTCATCTTGCCTCCTCGATTTTGATTCATACTCATCTAGTTTACTTTTTATTCTGTCCCTTTCTTCTTCCAACTTATTCTCCCTCTTGAGCTGTTTTATTTCATTTGATGAGGACTCGTTACTCACCTTTAATTCTGTGACTTCTTTTTCTTGTTCCTCACTACGTGTGTTAACTTTTTCCAATTTACTCTGTAGGACTTTGATCTCTCTCTCCTTCTCTAAGGTCCGTTCCTGTAACTCTCTAATTACTTCCCATACCTTTTTTAATTCCTAGACATTCCTCTCCGCCATTTTCTCGACTCCTGTTACTCTTGTTTGTTGCAGCTTATCACTTCCTTTACTAACATTTTCTTCGGAGAAGCCCACAAATTCCCCCTCGCCAGTTGTAAACAATCTCCGTCTCTCTCCGCCATGATGCAACCATATGGAAACTTACTTTTTTACTGTCTTGTATTTTTAGGGCCGAAACCTGCGTTTTTTTAAAACTAATATCCAACGGGACCACCACTCACGCATTCACCACATAATCACAATAGGTTGTCTCCTTTTCGCCGCTGCTTCAGCGATTATTTCTCTCGATCCAGGAGCAGCTCCGACACTAACTCCGACTCTCTCCACGACCCGTGTGTTTTGTGTGTGTGTGTGAGAGGGAGAGAGAAATAAAATCAAATTTACAATATGTACAATATAATGTAAAAGAAAATAACCAAAATGTATCCTAAAATACCATAGATGAGAGAGAGAGAGAGAGAGAGAGAGAGAGAGAGAGAGAGATTTTTGTATAGGCTATTTGGGTGTTTCCTTGTATAAAATGTGTGTGAGAGAGAGAGAGAGAGAGAGTCAAATTTACAATATGTACTGTACAACAGGGATGCACAACCGGCGGCCCGCGGGCCGCATGTGGTCCTCGAGCAACCCTCTGGCGGCCCTTAGTAGGTAATAAAAGGTAAAAAATAATAAAAGGTAATAAATTGATAAATAGCAGTTCAGATAATAATTCAAAATGTGCCTTGGACCCAGAACTGCAACCCTTTTTCTGTATCACCGGAAGACGTGGAAGTAGAAGCCCAGTTAGAACTGATTGACCTCCAGAACAGCGACATTCTTCATACAAAGTTTAAAGCAGGGGACTTACTCAGTTTCTATAATTGATTGCCCAAAGATGAGTATCCTTATTTGAGAAACAAGGTTGCTATTTATATACAAGCTTATTTGGCTCTACCTATATATGTGAACAAACATTTAGTCTGCTAAGTCGAAACAAGTCAAACATTCGAAGCAGGCTGAGTGATGAAAGTTTGCACTCTGTTTTGCGACTGGCAACAGCAAAGTTTCAATCCAACATAAAGAAGCTTGTCTATGACTCACAGTGTCAAAAATCGGATTAAGAAGTCTGTGTCATGCATGCCAGGTAAGGATTAATCATAGTTTTGTAACATAATGGATTAAGTCCTATATTTTTACCATTAAGCACCTAAAATTTCTATATTTTTGTTTAAAATAAATCTTGCGGCCCTCAGTTAGTTTTAAGTTTGATCATGTGGCCCGAGGAGCCCAAAAGGTTGTGCATCTCTGATGTACAATATAATGTAAAAGAAAATAACCAAAATGTATCCTAAAATACCATAGATGAGAGAGAGAGAGAGAGAGAGAGAGAGAGAGAGAGAGAGAGAGAGAGCAGCCCTGGAGCAGTGTTGAGTGCATTGTCAGGCTGAGGGAGAGATGGAGGAAGGGAGGGAAGGAGGGAGGGAGAGAATGATTGAATGAAAGAAAAATCATTGCGCTGCAACAGGGAGGTCATCTGGCGCCATATGTAAAGCAATAATAATTTTTTAAATATAACTAGATATAATAAAAACAGAAAATACAGAAATGAAAGCACAAGTTTATAAGTCACTCATAAAAGAAGCAAAATTCCCCAAGGAGATGCATGAATCCCAGGAGAGAGAGAGAGAGAGAGAGAGAGAGAGAGAGAGAGAGAGAGAGAGAGAGAGA